>JAAAKG020143707.1:0-20823 GCA_010014905.2 Druon quercuslanigerum
CCAGGAAAATAAAAATGATTTTTTATTTTGAAAAATTATTTTCAGAGGTTATTTAAAAACGTATTAGAAGATATTCATCAAATTTTTTCACAATTTTTAGAAAATTCTGCAAATTAAAAAAAAATGCGTTGAAATCGTCTAGATTCTTTTTAAAAATTCTATGAATATTTAAAAAAAATTTCAAATATTCTTTTTAAACAATTTTTCAAAAAGAAAAATGATTTTCAAATACCCTGGAAAAATTTAAAATAATGTTTTTATTCTTTTAAAGTCTTTAATGCTTCTTAAAAATATTTTAAATTTCTTGTTTAAAATCTGCAAAATCCTTAATTTTGTTTTAAATTTGCCTTTAGCTATTTGCACCGAAATTTTGTCGGTACACACACCTCGCTTAAATTATTTGAAATAATTTCAAGTTTGTAATTCATTTTGAATCTTTTCAAAACCATTAAATATTGTTAAAAATTACTCAAAACCAATTAAAATTGTAATATTCAAAGTTTAAAAGCTCTTCGAAATTTTAACGATTCCAAGCTTTCTATTTTTAATAATTCAATTTCAAATTGTTTACTTGTATTAAATAAACCGTAAAATAATGGTAAATGTTTAATAATTATTCTTTATATAAATTAAAAATTTCCAAATGTAATGGATTAAAAACGGAATATGTTAGACTAAAACAATATTTTAAATTCAATAAAAGCCTTTAATTACGAATATATTAGCACGAAATTATTTTTAATTTGAAAATAGTTTATAAAGTTTAAATCAGAGGTTTAAATTTTTTTAGTGACTAAGAATTTCGAATTAAAACCGTTTAATTTCTGACAGATCCATAAAAAAATTATTTATTCATATTTACAGTTGATAATATAAAAATGTTTTTTATCGAAAATTTTCAAATTTAAAAGCTTTTAATTTTTAATTGTTTAAGTCTTCAAGACAGTATTTAAAAATTGTTTAAATTAAAAATATACAGCTAAAAATAAAAATGGAAAAATTTTGTAAGCAAAAGATTTTCGAATTACGAATTATATTATTTTTTCAAAATTTCAAGCTAGAAACATTTAAAATAAAAATGAAAATTTAACTGAATACTTCTTAATTTAGAAGTTAAATTATATTCATTTTAAATACTTTAAAGGCCCAGGAAAATCAAAAACGATTTTTAATTTTGAAAAAATATTTTAAGAGCCTATTTAACAAAATATTAGAAGATATTCATCAACTTTGTTCTACAATTTTTAGAAAATTTTGCAAATTTTAACAAATTTCCTTAAAATCTTCCAGATTCTTTTTAAAAATTCTATGAATATTTGAGAAAATGTTCATATATTCTCTTAAAATAATTTTTAACATGAAAAATCATTTTCAAATTCCTTGGAAATCTTAAAATAATGTTTTTATTCTTTTAAAGTCTTTATCGATTCTTAAAAAGTTTTTAAATTTCTTGTTTAAAATCTGCAAAAATCTCAATTTTGTTTTTAATTTGGCTTTGGCTACTTGCACCGTAATTTTGTCAGTACACACACCTCGCTTAAATTATTTTAAATCATTTCAAGTTTTAAATTAATTTTAAATTTTTTCAAAACCATTAAATATCTCTTAAAATTACTCAAAACTTCTCTACAAATAAATAGTATTCAATTGTTATTTATACATAACACTTTCTAAATACAATCATTAAAATTGTAATATTCAAACTTTAAAAGCTCTTCGAAATTTTAACGATTCCAAGCTTTCTATTTTAAATAATTCAATTTCAAATTGTTTACTTTTAAGTTCAATATTTATTCTTTATCTCAATTAAAAAATTTCAAATGGAATGTGTTGAAACTGGAATATGTTAGACTTAAAAAATATTTTAAATTCAATAAAAGCCTTTAATTACAAATATATTAGCACGAAGCTATTTTTAAATTGAAAATATTTTATAAAGTTTAAATCAGAGGTTTACATTTTTTTAGTGACTAATACTTTCGAATTAAAACCGTTTAATTTTTGACAGATCCATAAAAAAATTATTTATTTATATTTACAGGTGATAGAATAAAAATTTTTTTGATCAAAAATTTTCAACTTCAAAAGCCTTTAATTTTTAAATGTTTAAGTCTTCAAGACAGTATTTTAAAATTCTTTAAATTAAAAATGTACGTTTAAAAATAAAAATAGAAAAATTCTGTAAGTAAAATATTTTGGAATTACGCATTATAAACTGAATAATAGTTTAATTAAGAGAGATAACAATTCAACTAATTATTTAAAAAATTTGTAAAATTCCCGGACAAAAAAAATCCCGGTCATTTCTCGGTTTTCCGGTCCAGCCACCATCCTGAATTTTCTAAATAAAGATTTTTGACTTAGGACTTAAAAAAGGACTTAAAAAATTGCGCAAAATTCATGAAATCTCATCAACTATGCTAGTACAAGGATCAATCACTATACTGTCGATTTGATCATTTGTTTTAACAATATAAGAAAATAAACAAATAAAAACCTGAAGAATGCACCGTTTTGTTAAAAAAATCATATCTTTGAATATAATTAATATTTTTTTTAATCAAACGGGAAATTAAAGCTTAAGAATGGCGCATCAAATAAAAAAAATGTGATACTGCATAAATAAAATGAGCATAAGTTTACAGCATGAAAAAAGTATTTTTAAAGTACGTAAAGGGGTGCAATTTCCAATAAAATATACATTGTCTGTTCTTTTAATCCATTTAATTTTGCAAAACTGCATACATTTTCAAAATTGACTCAAAATCCGTTGAAAAAAGTGCTACTCATATAAAAAAGTGCTACTCGAGGGGGAAAAAACTATCTACCTTAACTTTCTCAGACCCTTATAAAATCTTCCAATCAACCTTATCATGGTTCAGTTCATCACTAATTTATGTCAAATTATCTTTCTCATTTTTCTTTTGAACTAAAAACTTGATTGTTAAGGAAGCTTTTTGTCTCCTGTTTATGGCATGTTACCTTATACATATCTACAATTCGTATATGACATTTTGTTGAAGGTTTCTGGTTTTAAAATTAAAACATCCAACTAGCTCTAAACTTGAAAACGTTTAAATTTAAAAAAAATATTCTTTGAAATTGAATGGAAAATATGATATAATGCAAAGTGACTGTCAGCTCATGAATAAGTCTTTCTTGCTTATTATAATAGGAAGCAATACTTTGCTAGCTTGTTTTTTTTCAAGGCTTTAATTTTAATTTTTATTATATGTTGGGTTCTTGTTTTTGACCCTGAAAGAGTCGGGTACATGAAAAGTTCGTAACACGTTGGGTGGTTCCAACCTGAGTAGTACCACTCCCATGCCTTCCTTGTTCATTCTTTAAAGCGGATGTCGAGTCGCAGCAACCCATTCATTTCTACAATATACAACATACCCACGAACCGTATGCAATTGACATGACAGACTTGAGCACATATGTACGCTACACATTCGGTACACCTTTGTACCTAGAACTTCATATATGGGTTATTACAGAACGGTTATTACGAATTTCAAATTTCCAAGACATTACCACGTTTTCCGGTTCAATTTTTGACAAATTTTCAGCACAAGTTTTTTCAAAATTTATTATTTGCAACATAATTTCAAAAGAAAAACAATCTTGTAATTTCCTACGTCCCAGAATCTAGAACCGCAAACTTAATATTTCAAAAAAATGAACCAATCAATCACAAAAAGCACCAATTTTAAAAATGAGTTATAAAATCGACAAAAATAGATCTACTATTGATCTCGGAAAATCTTGACGGAAGCTTCTAAGTGTACAAAAAAAAAATGCAGGTTCAAATTGTTTATTTAACAGTAGTTATTTGAAGTTTTAGTTGTTGCTTTCTTTTTAGGGAAATGCTACAATTTTCATTTAATCCAAATGATCAAGGCCTCATTTTATTCTTTGAAGGATTCTCTATAATTTTATTTGGGTGGTGTAATTAAAATCTAAACTATCATTGTTTACAACAATAATAGCAATATGATTTATAAATTTTTTTTTTTATAAAATCTACTCAAATAGAAATTTAAAGAATCCTTCGATTAATAAAATGAGGCCTTGATCATTAGGATTAAATAAGAATTGTAAATTTTCCTAAATAGACAGGAAAAACTAAACCTGTACATAACTACTCTTAAATAAACAATTTTAACCTAAATTTTTGTTCAAAGTGTGCTTAGAAGCCTCCATAAAAATTTACGGAAATTAATGATAGAGTTATTTTTGTCGATTTTATAAATAATTTAAAAGATAATAGGCAACTTTTGTCATTGATTGTACGTAGTGTACATCCTTAAATTATTCTAGATTTAAGCTCACTGGTGCAGTGAGGGGTTCTTTGGAAAAATCGAAAATTACGGGCACAAAATTTGTATTTCTTTTTGCAAAAAAATTCTGCAGGAACAATAGCTGTCATATTGGAACCCAAAACCTCAAAGTCAAAAAACATAAGACACATAAAACACAAACACATAAAACATAAACAAAGTCAAAAACATAAGCAGTATTTTTCCCGTGTAACTAAATTCTGTAAGACCAGCAGTTCTCATATTAAAACCAAAAAGGTAAACAAAATAAAAATAAAATATTTTTGTGTCAAAAAAATACGATCTGACCAAAAATGATAAAATTTCGACAAACCAAAACTTGTGCTAATTTTTCTTTAAAAAATCTTTTTTCCTTTAAACAAAATTCTGTAAGACCAACAGTTCTCGAAAAAAACTAAAATGTAAATTTCAAAAAATGTGAACACCCAAAAAATAATCAATTTTCGAAAAACCAAAACTTGTGCTGAGTTGTTTTTCACAAGTGGCGTTTTTTGCCCACTAAGAAAATTCTGTAAGACCAACAGTTTATATTTAAAAACTGAAAAGGTCTGAGTAAAAAAAAACATACAAGATTCAAAATTAATCAAATTAAAAAAAAACATGAGCAAAATTATTGTACGCTACAAAAACCGTCTTTTCCCGCTTTAATGCTTTCTCTCGAAAAATTCTTTTTTCTTTTAAACAAAATTCTGCAAGACCAACAGTTCTCGAATAAAAACCATAATGTCAAGGTCAAAAAATGAAGAAAACCAAAAACATCAAAATTTAAAAAAAATCAACGCTCTTGCTGAGATTTTCTAGAAAAAATAAATATTTTTCTTTTCACCAAAATTTTTTGAGACCAATAGTTTTGTCTTAAAACTAAAGAGTTTAAACTCAAAAAACGTACAAGACCCAAAAATTATACAATTTTTAAAAATCGAAGAATTTTTTCAATTTTGCTTGAAACATTCTTTTTTCCTTCAAAAAAATTTCTGTATGAACAACAGTTTATTTATTTTTTAAGCCAGTTGGGTTTTTAGAATTTTATTTATTGCGCAAAATTGTGCATACTGTTTTTTTTGCTGTTACTAAAGTGCGTTATTTTAAAAATATTAAGACTAAATTTTTTCCCTTAACAACGCGAACAAATTCTACGTCTAATAAGCTGAAGTTGAAGTGCAAAATGTCAATTTTATAAAAACATATTACAAAAATCGGCAAATTGAGACGCTTTCGATAAATCGGAATAATTGTTCAAATAAATAAAATTCTTTAAAGTTCTTCGGCTTATTCAAAGAGCAAATCTTAAGAGTGTTTTACTAAATTATTTGAATATTTTTAAATAATATTCCTAGGTTTTTCCCTTTTGTAAAACATGTTGAAAAAAGTAAAAAAAAAATCGAAAATGTGTAAGTACTTACACATTTTTTTAAAATCATTATTTATCCTGCTTCAATAAAATTGAGCAATATTTATAAAAATATTATTTATACGTTTTCAAAATTATTTGGTGAGTATAATCAGTATTTTAAGTTTTAAGACTTTTTTGCACAAAGTACGACCCAGGGTAGAATCTAAGGAAAAAATTATATAAATAAAAAGTAAAATCTTTTTATTAAATTGAAATTTGTCCCAAATTTTGAAATGCAAGATCATAAACGATATAACGCATTTTTTCAGTTTAAAATATTGAAAACATGAGATAAGGATATTATAAACTGGATAAAGATCCACTTTTCGAAATTTTATTTTTTACAATTTCCAGTAATTTTTAATGCTACTATTTATATATAAAATTAAAAAATTTTCATTTGCTAAAGCGGCTTTATAAATAAGGACAAATAATTTCGTAATGGTAAAACTTTTTAAGAATTTAAAAAGCACATTTACATTTTAGGAAGCTTTCACAAAATAATATTAATATTTTGAGTACAAGATATTTTCCTGTGATTAGTGAAAATATGAAAAGAAAGTTTGGTGTATAAATAAGTATAACACCAGTATCATACTACGTCACTTTTATCAATGGAAAGGCATTGTTAAGTAATTTTATATTACAACTTTAAATAAACATTAAGCACTTTTGAAAAAAATCGCTGACCTTAAAAACAATTCGCTGAAAATTGCAAGATTTTCCAGGTATATAAGAGTTTCCAGATTTAAAAATTCAATTTAAAAAACTCAGTTTAAATTAAAAAATTTGTATTTATGTGCCTTTAAATTGTTTAATAACATCCTTTACATACCAACGCGATCATCAAATTATATTTTCAAATAGAAAATAATCCACTATATGAGTCAAACGTACCTGAAACACAAAATAAATATACACTTTAGTATTTAGATACAATATAATATATATTTTTTTAAATATACAAGACATAAATATAAACTTTTCAGCAGGATATTAGGTTAATATTAGGTATAAATTAAGTACAAATTAATTACATTATTTATTAACTTTTCAGGGTGTCTACTTACTTTGTAAAGAAAAAATCCTAAAAATTCTAGGTTTTTTTTCTTGAGTCAGTACATTCCAAGTATATATTTTTTTTAATACGAAGCCATTTAAGTATTAAGTGTCGAATTTTTGTAAAGGAATTCTGACACGCCTTTAACGTATCACATAATACTTAAAACCCCATTTATTATCCATCTGTGATTGGTTAAATGGCAATCAGTTAAATTTATTAAAAAATCGAGAACTTAAGAAAATAGAAATAAGTATACAAGATTGACGCAAGTTAAATATAAATAATTTTTTTTTATTCCTTATAATTATCTAACTATAAAAAAATGGTACAAGCTTTTAGGAATTTTAGGATTAAAAGAAATTCTTAAGTATACTCTATTATCACTATCAAAAATTAAAGAAACGAATAATACTCGAAACAAAATTAATCTATTTTCCATAGGTACTTAAAATTCATTTCAACAAATTAATGTTTTTAATAAAATATATAGTAGGTTTGTTTTAAGTAAGTATAAATAAAGTACTATAAATATACTTTTACAAAAATGAAAAAATATTATTCAATTTAATATTACAAGTTTTAAACAAGTTAAGGCTGGCTCAAAAAAGTTTTCTGAATTAAAAAAAAAAGGTTCTTTTTTCTGACTTTCCCTGAACAACAAAATTTCCAGGGTTTTCAGGTAGGTCAAAGCGCTGTGTATTAGGAACATATCAAAAATATTTTTCCGGTAACTCGAAAAAATGAATTTTGTAATTATGATAATGACAATATGGAACAATTGCTATTTGTTTTTTTTCAAGCTAAAACACATAAAATTATCCAATAAATCTTTTTACCGCCCTTACAATTTTCTCACATGCTTCTATGATTTTCAGTAAATTTTTCATCAAGTAGTAAATAAATAATTTTATATTCGGATCTAATTCTTTTGACATTCTCATATTTTAATAAATTTGTAAATAGCAGTGTAAACATTTTTTTAACATTTTAGCATGTCAAAAAAATAAATATATTGCACATGTTCAACAGGGTCGAGAATTTAAGAAAATGGATAAATACGGAAAAAATAATTAACGAAAAATGAATTTTCCGAAAAATCAGAATTTACGAAAGAAAATAAAACTCGACAATGTTCATTCCCGAAATTTTCAAACATGTTAAATTTGTGAAAAACTGAAAAAATCAGATTTCATAGTACACGTGAAAATTAATATCCCAAATAAAAAAATATCCTAAAAGAAATAATTTATTGAATTTTTATTTATCTGCGGGATATTTAAAAATTTCGCAATTTACTCTATTCCGAAAATTAAAATTTTAGCAATTTACTCTTTATGGGAATTTTCATGTTTACCAATTTACTATTTTTGGAAATATGAAAATTCGGTAATATTAAAAACAATATTTTCGTGAATTTGAGAACAATCGAAATATTTTAATTTCGTTAATTATTATTTTCGGTAGTTTTATTTGTGTGATGTAATTTAAAATCAAGAAAAATTTCATTTTTCGGAATTGTCTGCATTTTTCGGTATTTTTCAACATTCGCATATTGCTGACAAAGTCAAATTTTGTTGTTTTTGAAAAACTGGAATAACTCTGAAAATAATAACTTATTAAATTCTGATGTTAAATTTCCGCTGATTACTGGTCAAATAATTTTTCTGAAGAAACAAGAAAAAATATGTCACGGCCAGAAAAAATATTTGAACAGTAATCAGCAAACATTTAACATCAGAATTTAATTAATTAATTACCCTGTTCGGCAAAATAATATCATTTAAAATCCAAACATTTCAAATAATGGCTAAAGTCTACAAATTGCTAATATTTAAAAAAAATTCAACAACTAGTAAAAAAATATATTGATATTTGACAGTATTAGTATTAGTATTTATTGTCTACATTGTATACTTTTACAAGCTTTTACAATTTTTCTGTGTCCGCCTCTATTCCAATACCCAATAACATTGATATTTGACATTTTTTGCAATATTTATTTATACAATTATCATTTTACCTTTAAATTATATACATATATACTATAATTGAATATGTTTTCGACAATAGTGTGTGTTCCAAAACATTTTTTGATTACATTTCATCATAATGCATATTATGATGTGTTTGTCGGGAGCGATTACGTGACCTTTTTCACATTCATTTCCACTTCCACCTTCCCGGAATTCACGATAGTTTTTTTTAAATTACATTATCACCTACTGATACACCAAAAATTTCATTTTTTTTCAAAAATACCTGACCTTTTGAAACTGAGAATTTATTTATGCAAACTATCGCGAGAAAAATTGTTCATGCATATCTGAGACGAACAGCAAGGTAATTTTCTCCATACTGAAAACGCTTGCATCACTCGATTTAGTTTCAGTTTCGGTACTAAATAAATGAAAACACCTTGAAACGAGTTTCTTGCGCAATTTACGACGAAACTTTAGAGCCTCTTGTAACAGAAAAGTAATTAGAGAAAAAATAATTGTCATAAATTATAAGTAGTAAAAGCTGGAATTTAGTCTAAAATTTTAGAGACCAATTATTAATTGAGTATAAATTTGAGCAAATTAAATAATTAGGGACGTACTGGAGATTTAGAGCATGATTTTGTAGTGTTTTAAAGTGTACTTTTACCGATAATGAGGCTCCCAAATCACTTTTAATGTGACCCAGGATTTACGATTATATCCTCAAAATCTTAGAAACAGTAGACCATAATTTTCTGGGTGCAGCTGATCATAATTAGCTTGTTAAAAATGAGTATGCCTGGAGTTGAACTCGAATATGACAAATTTCCTTTTGCAATTAGTTTACTAACAATCGAAAAGTGAAAGGCGACATTAATAACTTTGACACGTTTCTCCTTCCAAGACAAGGATCAATTTTGTAATCAGTAGTGAATTAAAAATTATTCTATTTTCTAAAATTATTTCAATTTATTTTTAACTAATAACAGTGTATCCGACTGTTGCGGAAGGGATAAAAATGTCAAGCAAATAACGTGGTCGCACAAAAGTCAAGGATCGTTTTTTTAAAGGCCAAGGATTTTTTTATTACCAGTGAGTAACTTTTTCAAAATTTAGTAGCTTTTTGCGTAAATAATAATGTTCTGAAATGCGCAGTTATAAATACATTTTTAATCCTTTTTGCGGATACAGAATTTATTTTTATAGAACTTCTTTCATATCTCTTATAAACATAAATCATTATGGCTTTGGAAATTAATTTTTTTCTGTGTTTTCTTTAGATTTATCCAGTTTCGACTGCCACTTCTAAAGTTGTTGGATTTTTAACAAAATACATGAATTTGCAACCAAAAATTAAATAATTACATTTTTAGTTAAAGGAATTAATACTTAACATAAAAACTAATTTTTAACGAAACAGACAAATTCTCAATAAAATATATGAATTTTCAAACAAATGGTCCAATTTTCAACTAAAAAAAATCAATTTTCATCAAAAAATGCGAAAGTTAAAGTTTGGTTGAAACAATTAATTTTCAACAGAAAAAGCGAATTCTCAACAAAAAATGTAATAGCTAACGTACCAACTAAACAAGATTTTTATTTTAAACCAAAAACAGTTAAATATTGAAACAAAAAAATCGAGCATTAAAAAAAATAGTTTAATCCTAAACGGAAAAAAAATTTGCAATCAAGAAGAATAAAGTTCTTCTGAAAAAGACAAATTTTCAAACCAAAAAATTCATTCAGAAATTGAATAGGTAAATTTTCAGTTAAAAATATTAACTTTCTACAAAATGATAAACAATTTTCTACAAAAAATGTAAACGTTAAGATTTCAACTAAAAAATCAGCAAAGACATATTTTCGATTCAAATAAAAAAACAGGTGGATTCGAATAAAGAGACGAATTTCAAACAAAAATTTTAAACTATTATCAACGAAGAAAGAATTTTCAGTCATGAAGGAAAAATAAATTCAACCAAATTGTTAAATTTTTAACTCGAAAAGATGAATTTCTAACTCATAAAATTAATTTTTCACAACAAAGATTAACACTTAACAAAATAGGTAAATTTTTACCCTGATAGAAGAATCTTCAACTCAAATGATAAGTCTTCAACTAAAAAAAAAATTTTTAACAGGGGAATTTACATTTTAACCAAGGACTAGAATTTGAAATCAAAAAATAAATTTTCAGCCAAGAAAAGTAATTTTCTACCAAAGTGTTTCAATTTTCAAAAAAAGGTAAAATTCCGACAAAAATGTTCAATTTTCTACCACAAAAGATTATTTTTCAAGAAAGAATGAAATAGTTGACTTTTCAACTTACAAGTAATAAATCTTCAACAAAAATAGGAATACTTAAATTTTCAGGAAAAAATTAATTTTTTACAACAAATAAAAAACCAATTTTCGCAGAAAAATATAATCGTTAATATCAGGCAAAAAAAAAATTATTTTTTTGTAGTCGGAAACAGTTAAAATTCACCAAAAAGACGAATTTTGAACAAAAGAGTTAACTTTTTAACTGAACGAAGAAATTTTTAACTAAAATAATGAATCTTCAACTAAAAAAGTAAATTTTCAACAAAAAAGTTAATGTGTCACCCAAGGTCTTGAATTTTCAATTAAAAATTCAAATTTGTAACAAGAAAGATTAATTTTCTAACAAACAGTTGCATTTTTAATAAAAAAAAGCGGGGAATTTCTACCAGAAGAGATGAAATTGGGAACATTATTAACGAATTTTCAAAAAAAGGAGTTTATTTTTTAACTAAGAAAAAGTTTTTAGACAAGGGGAAAAAATGCTAACCAAATTGTTGAATTTTTTAAGCCAAAAACGTGATTTTTCTGCAAAACAGTTAAACGTTCAATCCGCAAATATGAATTTTCAACAAAACAGTTAATTTTAAAATAAATAGTTATATACCAAAAATATAATTACATACTTTTCAACCAAAAAGAATAAGCTTTAAATCAAAAATAGTTGAATGCTCAACAAAATGGATACATTTTCAATTAAAGTATCTAAATCTTCAACTGGAATTGTTAAATTTTCTGTTAAAAAAATACTAATTTGAAAAAAATCAACTCTTGAAATTAAGTTATTATCTTTCTAAAAAGTTTCTACAGATTTATCTTCTACCGATTCCTACTTCTGATTGATTTGAAATTTTCTATGATAAACAAGAAATATTTTAGGACATTTTAAATTTCAGGAGGGGAGAAAAAAGCAATTTTTCCATTATTAGGCTATAATTCTCTATGGATTTATTTTTTTTTACCTGAAATAAGTGTTTCTTTAAATTACATAATTTGATGTATCGATCAAATTCATCAACTGGCATTTACTGTCTGCGAATCACGCATGAATGAGCAATCACGTAAAAATTCGTGTCCCACTGAATCATGAAAAATGACTTTCTCAAAATGGCAAAGGCAAAAGTAGATTTTTAAATCAACTTCCGGTAGAGAGACTCATTGCTGAGTTTGGATCCAAGTCTCTCTTCCTACGCGTTTCACTTCTTAATTGGTAGATCGTTGAGATTGAATAAAATCATAGCTTCTACGGAAGATATGTTAAGATGAACAAAAGTGATCTATACTCGTGAATGAAAAATCACTTCAAGCTTTCCTTCCAATTATACTTTTCCACATGACTACCATTAATCATGAATTTTTTCTCTTGCTTCATAAATCCTCTTTTGAACAAAATGTATCAAATACATCATTTTTTGGGAAAACGGATAAAAATTTGAATGTCATACAATTTTTTTCTTTTATTTCTGATAACTAATTTTATGGAAAGACATAATAAAACCAATCCTTACCAACGAATGTGGAAAATTTACGTTATGAAGATGTGAGAAATTGATGTTTTTAAAAACTGTTTTCTGATAGTGGATAATTTTGAACCAATCTGTTCAAATTATTACATTTTTCAAAAAGGAATAGAAGTAATCAAAAAAAAAAAAAAATTCGCAAATCGCTAAAATTGTTAGTTTCAAATCATGCTTCAAGCAATATTTAAACAAAAATCTTTCGATGAATTTAGATAAAATATTTATGTATCAATTAAAATAATTCTAAATAGTATTCCTAGATAACCCTGCAGATTGGAACAAATAAATAAGTGCAGTGAAACCGGAAAAAAATTATAAATAAAAATTAGATTTCCGAACGTCCTCCTTCCCGGCTCATTAGAGAAAAAATATTTCAAAAAGCCCCAACCAAAAAAGGTGCATGTTGAACGAAATATTACAAATTTTTAGAAGGCAGTTGAAATTTTAATTAAAAAAAAAAAAATGCATTTTCAATCTGAGAGGATAAATTTTCTCTTCAAATATTCAAGAAACAAAAAAATGCATGCAAATTTTTAAACGCTGAAGCCAAAAGACGAATTTTCTGTAAAACAGTTTAATTTTCAAAACTGGAAATATGAATTTACAACAAAAAATTTCATTATAAAACAAACAGTTGTATTTTCAATAAAAGAAGAAAGAAATTTCAAATCAAGAAAACTACTTTCCTATCGAGAAGTCATTTACCCAAATAATTGTATTGTGAATTAAAAAATATCAATTTTGAACAATATACTTTCAACCAACAATATACATTTTTTACTAAAATTAAAAATCTTCAGGTGGAATATTTAAAATTCTAGTTAAAAAAATTAATCCTCAACTGAAGAAAAAAATGAATCTTATAAAAAATCAGAAAGTATTTTTTAGCAAAGTGTAGTTCAAAATTTAACCAAAAAGTTGAATTTATTACCCTGGTCAACAAAATAACATCATTACTTGAAAAAGTTCAATTTTCGACTGAAAACGATGAATTTTCAGCAAATAATGTAATAATAGATATTTCTTAAGGAAACTATGGAATTTTCAACAAAATAATAAAAATTTTAACTTAAAATATAATCATCAATAGGGAGAAAATGCAAAAAAAAAAAAGAAATGTAAATCGAAATACAAGGCAATTCAATTACTAACAAGAATATTATGTATTTAATTTTTGCTAAAGTTTTGTTAATAAAATATATATAAATAAATATAATAAAAGAGCGTACGGACTTCGGCAAAATTATTAGTTTCTTATTAAAATCATATAATTTCACTTAACAGTAACATCAACATACCTCATAATTCTCAAACGTAGCGAAAAATTCTAATCAATTCTAATCCTATTTTTCATTTCCCCTGACCATAAAAATTTAAAGTCCTGCCGAATCTTAATCTTCTAACATTCGTGTCATAGAATTATTTATAAGCGGAGTGAATAAATTTTAAATTAAACTATAAAAATGTCTAATTTATTATCTTTGACAGTGATTCCTTATTTCCGTGTTTTTTCCGATCAGCAGACCCCCACTTATGGAACCAAAATTTCTAATTTCTAATGAAAATACACTGCTTTATTTTAGTTATAATCTATCAATGAGTCAAGCAGTCTGATGGTATCGATAGACAGCTTATATTATTTTTTCCCGTTAATTTATTCATTCCTAAAGAAATTTCAAAATAATACAAAAAATACCTCAAGCTTGCGGTCTTGCGGACTCAACCTGAAAACTCATTAAATTAATACTATGGTGCCTGACAAGGAACATTTCAGACACTGCATTCTTTTCGCATTTCAATTTTAACAAATTCAGCCAAGGCGACCGAAATCATTCGTATAGCTTTAGTAGAAATATTAATAATATATTCTTTCTTGGATAAAACTGCAACTGTTTTGTTGAAAATTTAAGTGTTTCTTAGAAAATATACTTTTTGTTTAAAATTCATATTTTTGCGTTGAAATGTCATTTGAAACCTTTCTTGATAAAAATTCAACTTTTTTTAAATTTTGTCTTTTATATTTAAAAATTCACCTGTTTTAGAGGAATTTTCATTTTTCTTAGACAAAAATGCAAGCGTTTGGTTGAAAATTTAACAATTTTTCTAAAAACTCATAATTTTTTCTTTTAATCGATTATATAGGAGAAAATTAACTTATTGTTTACATTTCTTATTCTGGTGCTGGAGAGTGAACTCAAATGTTCTTTGAAAAATTTTGCAATATTTTTCTAAGTATTTTTTTGAATTCATCTGTTTTGGAAGAAATTTCATATTTCTTTAATAAAACGCAACGGTTCGGTTCAAAATTCAACTCGTTTTTGAAATTTTGGATTTTTAATTTTAAACTTCACTTGTTTTAGCAAAAATTATATTTTTTTGTATAAGAATGCAACTATTTGATAAAAAATTCAAAAACTTTCTTGAGAAGTACAAACTTTTTCGTTGAAAATTCTGCTGTTTTGTCTAGAATTTACCGATATTGTAGAAAATTTCCTTTTTGTTTTTAAAATTTATATTATGTGTTAGAAAAAAGAACTAAACTCTTTTCTGGATGAAAGTTCAACTTTTAAACAAATTAATCGAATTTGATTAAAAATTAATTTGTTTTAGTACAAGTTTCATATTTTTTGAATAAAAATGCAACTACGTGGTAGAAGAATGGTCCGTTAAGCTGGCAGGACCAAATTTTTCTTTTGTACTTTTGTTAAAAAGTTATCCCTTTTGGTACAAAATTCGTCTTTTTGTATTCCAAATTTAATTTTTTTCGTTTAAACTTATTTCTTGTTTAAAATTTCATATTTTTATCGTTGAAATTACAACTGAAAGCTTTTTTAACTGCACATTAAATTTTTTTAAAAATCTTTTTGATTTAAAAATTAATTTGTTTTGGCAGATATTGCATTTTTGTAAGAAAATACAACTTATTGGTTAAAAATTATTATTCTTTGCTTAAGCATTCAACAATTTTGTTTGAAAGATATGTTTGAGTCACTTTGTTAAGAAATCATTTTTATTAATATTTATTTTTTTAGTTGAAAATTCATCACTTTCGTTGAAAGTTCAACTATTTTGTTAAAAAATAATCTTTTTAAATTGAAAATTCAACTACTTCGGTAAAAGTTAAACTACAATGTAAAAAATTAATTGTTTATTAAAGGCTTCTGCCTGGTTGAAAATCTAAATGTTTTATCGAGAAGCCTTTTTTGATTTAAAATTAATTTTTGATCTGCAAATGTAACTCTTCCATTTTTTAAGATTGATCATTTCTAGACTTTTCTTTTTTTTAAATATCTATTAATGTTTTTTAGTCTTTTCTAATATTTATTCGTTGCAAATTCGTCGTTTTGTTTTTAAAATCTTTTTTTTTGCACAAATTTGATCTTTTTTTTATTGAAATATAAACTATGACCTTTTTTCTTGAAAAAGATCTTTTAACGCTGAAAATTCAACTATTACTTTGAAAATGAAGTCCGACATAAAGACAGAAAAGAAATTCAAATTTGACCAACAGTTACAATATGTCAATGTAAACGTACCGAATAATTTTTATACCTAATATAAGCTGCCTATCGATACTAGCCGATTAATTTACTCATGAACAAAATATAACTAAAATAAATAATTCTATTTTTATTTTAAACTGCTTCACACCTCATGGCATAAATATTCTGCTTGTTTTAATTTTAAAGAATCGCGATAAATAAATTTTCAAAGCTATCTTAGTAGTTAAAAAATTCAGTTCGCTCACGCAAGGAAGAAGTTTTTAATAAAACCTCAATTTCGCACATGTTCAAAATGTAAATTTTCCAAATTCGTTTTCGAAGCTATTTTTTTGATTTCATGATGCCTTTAAGTCGAACCGGTTTTTACAATTTGAACAAAAATTCTGCCAGTCGAACTTTTTGCCGTGTACGTATGTAAAAGGAAGTAAGGAGGAAAGTGTTCAACAAAATATGATCATCATATTTTAAGACAAGTACAGACTACATACCAAGTGGAGAATTAACTTTATGATCATACTACACGAATAATTTTTATTTTTATTTGAATTCCGCTTTTAACTTTCGACTAAAAAAGCGCCCGCATGCCGTAACTCTTCGCATCTATCGAGTACCTATCGAGAAAACAATTTTTTTTTTATTTCAGCACGAGAGTGAAATTGAGACTGCCGACCGCAGTTAACTATAGCGATAATGCTCTTTTGTAACCTACATTCCATGCTTTTTTGCATTATTTCGTCTATGAAAGACGGGATGAAATTTATATTTTTTGTGAAGATGGATATGGGTCACTTCCGTTAATTACATATCATATAATATGCGTGCACGCGAGAAGTGACTGTTGCGAGGTTCTCAATATAAGTATTCTTTTTTTGAATGCATCTTCCCTGCTTTGCACTATTTTTGATTTTCGAACACATCCTTGAATAATATTAATGTTATCAAAAGAGTTTTTTGCAAATTTTAGTATTTTGATCACCAAGGTAGTCACAAACCCTCATTTTCAAGATTTCCTGCATTTTTTCCGACCAATTGAACAGCAACGAAACGCTATTTTGTTCTTCGTTGCTGTTCCTACTGCTTACATTTTTCTTGCCTCAGTAAGGTTGCTGTATGATAAAAATAAAAAGGACGAAAGAAATGAAAAGGAGAAGAAAAGGCATTTGGTTCGTTGCCTTCTCATTTTTCTTTCCTCTTTTTTTATTTTTTGTAAAAACTATTTTTTTCTTTTCCTTTTTAAGAAAATTTTTATCTTTTTTCAAATTACAATAAAAAAATTTTATGGTGGTTGTCCACATTTAGTCGATTGATTCTTGACGTTATTATGACAAATTCTGTACGTTAATTTGATTATTGGACGTTAAATAGGATTTTAAATTTGATTTTCATCTCACTTAAATTTCTTAAATTTGGAATAAATTCCTCTAAAAAAAATTACTGTAGGGAGTAACGAGCTTTAAATTACTAAGATTTAAAGTCCAATCATATTGTATTTTTAACAAAATAGTTCATTTTTTATCAATAAAGGCAAATTTTCAACACAATACATGTATTTTCAACCAAAAAAATTATTTTTCAACAAAAAGGAATAATTTTTTGCCCAAGAAGACAAGTTTTCTACAAAATACATGCACTTTTAACAAAACAGTTTAATTTTTAACCAAAGAGGTGAATTTAAAGAAATTAATTTTGAACAAGGAAGTTCAACTATGAACCAAGTATTAAAAGTATTACAAAAACATTAATTTTTAACAAAATAATTAAACTTCAGCTAAAGAAATGGATTTTAAATTAAAATTATGAAACTTCAATAAAAAAAATATAAATTAAATTTTCAATCAAAAAGATGATTTTTCAATAAAGAAGATCAATTTTTTATCCTAAAAGACTTTAATTGAATAATTAAATTTTTAACGAAAGAGATGCACTTTGAACTCAAATAATGAGTATATATTTATTTTACCTAAAAGATAAATTTCTAATAAAACACACAACTTTTCAACAAAATAGTCAAATTTTTACCCAAAAAGGTAAATTAAAAAAATTTCATTTTTGAAAAAGTAATTCAACTTTCTAAAAAGTAAGCTGAATTTTCAACCAGAGATAAATTTTTAACTTAAATGATGAATCTTTAAAAACAAAATAAATTTTTAAGTAAGTATTCAATATTGAACCAAGTAGTCGAATTTTCAGCCAAAAAATATGAACTCTCAAAGAAAAAAGTATTAGTTGTTATTCAACCAAGAAAGAATTTAATTATAAAAAAACAGTTGAATTCAACCAAGAATAATAAATTTTTCACAAGATAGTGGAATCTGAAAATAAAATAGATTAATTTTTAACCAAAAAGTTGCAATTTTAACAATAATAGTTGAATTTTTAACGAAATAAACTTTTAACCAAATAATAGAATTTTCAACTAAACGAGATGGATTATGGACCAAAAATATAATAGTAGACTTTTCGGCCAAGAAGTAACTTTTAATTTGAACCGAAAATAGATTCAAAACAGGGAAAACGATCAAATATTTTATAAGGGCGAAGAGGGGGAAAATGGACCAAAATGAAAGAAAACAATTTTACATTTAAAATGATAAATTTTAAAATATTTAGCCTTTTTCCCTGACTTTTACTTTTTTTCAAAATCCCTGATTTTTAAGAACTTTCCCTGATTTCCAGGCTTCCCCTGACAAATCAACCAATTTTGTATATTTCAATCTTAAATTATGTAGTTTTTTACACTTTCAATTAAAATTTATAGAATTTTTAAATATATTTAAAGTAAAATCGCCCTGGAATTAGTAATAACTGAATTGAAAAATATTGGATTGCAAATAACATTTTTAAGCTTAGTTCGTTGAACTGTATGTTTTCAAATAATTGTATAATGTGTTGAAATTCGAAATTGTTAAAATTCAAATATTTTAAATTGCAAATTACAATATTATACAATTTTTGAATATTTAAAAAACTTTCTACTTTTGAAAGGTCTTGAAATGAATTAATTAAATTAAATTATATTAAATTAAATTTGTTTCAATTTTCACAAGAGTTAAAATTGTTAATTTTGAACGCTTTTAATTATTTTATTTCTGTCCCCACTCACTGAAAACTGCAGTCGTTCTTAACTGGGTAAATCAATGAAATACAATTGAATCACAGCAAACTTTTCGCTGGTCCCCAGTGCATTTTTAATTACTCGCAATCGCGAAAAAGGAGTCACTGATTCCCAGTGAGATTTTACTAATTAACTTTTGAGAGAGAGTGGTTAGAGAATGTATAAATTTCAAAAATAATAATTAAATAACAAAACTTCATGACTATACTTTTCACAAAAAATAACCATATCATAGAATGAAATCTGCCTTATAATTTGACAAAACTCTCCACCCCTTTTAACTGCGTCTGGTCTTTTTAATTCTCCAAAGGTCAACGAATGCGAAGGAACGCAGCATTGAAAAATTTCTCGTCAGGTAGGAGGTGATACAGCAGAAAGCATTCAATTTGCTGGTAGCAATATCATTATAAAATCAAGTTCCAAGAATAAAGATAGCGTGTAGTAAACTGCCTGCTAATAACATAACTTTCTCACTTTAGCTCAACCCCATAATTAGCAAACAAGCATGCAAACAATCGAAAACCCACACCCTCATAAAGTAGGTGAGGCTGGTCCAATAAAATTGGATAGGAAAAATAATCTTTTTTTGATGATACTTTCAACTCTAATAAGAAAATGTATAAGACAGCTTTTTTCTAGAATAGGCAGGTCAATTTGGCTTCCAAAAGGGCATGTTTGAGCGAAGTAAATAAACACAAACAATCGACAACCCACACCCTCAGAAAGTAGGTGAGGCTGGTCCAATAAAATTGGAGACGAAAAAGTTTTTTTTTTTATGAAACTTTCAACTCTAATAAGAAAATTAATCACAAACCTTTTTTCTGAAATAGACAGGTCCATTTGGAAGCCGAAAGGGGATGTTTGGGCGAAGAAAATAAATGCAAACAATGGACAACCCATGCCCTTTAGATTTTAGAAAGTAGGCAAGGTTGGACCAATAAAATTTGATACGAAAAGAAATTTTTTTCCAATGAGAATTTTCTACTCTATTGACAAAATGAATCAAAAACCTTTTTTTTTTAAATAGGCAGGTCAATTTAGAATCCAAAAGTTCATGTTTGGGCGAAGAAAATAAATACAAACAATCGACAACCCACACCCTCAGAAAGTAGTCGAAGCTGGTCCAATAAAATTTGATTCGAGAAAAAATCTTTCTTTAACGAGAATTTTCTACTGTAATGAGAAAATTAATCAGAAATCTTTTTTTCTGAAATAGGCAGGTCAATTTGGAATCCGAAAAGGCATGTTTGGGCGAAGAAAAGGACTGCAAAACAATCAAACCCACGACCTCAGAAAGTAGGTGAGGCTGGATCAATAAAATTGGATATGAAAAAAAATCTTTTTTCAATGAGAATTTTCTACTCTAATGAGAAAATGAATCAGAAATCTTGTTTTCTGAAATAGACAGGTCAATTTGGAATCCGGAATGGCATGTTTGGGCGCAGAAAAGAAATGCAAACAATTAATAACCCACACCCTCATAAAGTAGGTGAGACTTGATCAAAAAAATTGGATATGAAAAAAAATCTTTTTTCAATGAGAATTTTCTACTCTAATGAGAAAATGAATCAGAAATCTTGTT
>JAAAKG020143707.1:20923-33417 GCA_010014905.2 Druon quercuslanigerum
AATGAGAAAATGAATCAGAAATCTTGTTTTCTGAAATAGACAGGTCAATTTGGAATCCGGAATGGCATGTTTGGGCGAAGAAAAGGAATGCAAACAATTAATAACCCACGCCTTCATAAAGTAGGTGAGGCTGGATCAATAAAATTAGATATGAAAAAAAATCTTTTTCGATGAGACTTTTCTACTCTAATAACAAAATGTATCAGAAATCTTTTTTCTGGGATAGGCAGGTCGATTTTGCACCTTACATGGCCAACACAGAAAGGGCACGTTTCTGTGAAAAAAAAGGAAAGGCAAACAATCGACAACCCACGCCCTCATAATGTAGGTGAGGCTGGACCAATAAAATTAAACACGAAAAAAAATCTTTTTTGAATGAGAACTTTCTACTCTAATAAGAAACTGAATGAGAAATTTTTTTCTGGGCTAGGCAGGGTGATTTGGGATCGGACACGGCCAACGCGGAAAGGGCATGTTTGTTTGTGCGAAGAAAAGAAATGAATGCCTTGAGCTAGGTCCTGGGAACGTGAAAGCAACTACGAAGTACGAAGTCCACTTTGCCCCGCATTACCCCGTTCTGCCCCGTTCGCGAATAAGTGCGCAGATACTGAAGCGCGGTAAATTAATTGCCAGGCACACTGTACGTGCCGCGAACTCTCCGTGTACTGTATCGTCTGCAATTTACAGTTAAAATCCGTGATATAACGGACGAAATAGTACGCTAAGCGATACCTCGCGTGCGATCTCGGTGCGATCCAATGAAAAGGACTTTCTTCGAGGAAGTTCGACTACCGACGACGAGCGCGCAATTGCTTTTAAATTAAATGCTAGCCCTGGATTGCAACCGAGTTGGAAGAAAAGTAATTGAATGGGAGCATAAAATGAAGAGGAGAAATAATTAGAAGCTTTATTATACCATTGAAGAAATTTATAGATACGTTGATGGCAGGTTGCTACATAAAATGCCAATAAACTGTAGAATATTTTTTAATGCTTCGTCGGTTAAACGATTCGCTTTTTCTTTTTTCACTCAGGAATTTTCATTAGTCGTTACTTTTCATATACGAAGGGGAAACAATTTCTAAGAATGCGGCCTAGTGGAGGCGGATTACTACTGCTTACATGGGATTACCCTGGATTACCTTTATATACAGAACTAATCCGGGCGGTCTAACATTTCTTCGGATTGCATTGGATCATTCGGGATTACAATTAATTATGGTGGACTACTCGGGCAAAAAAAATGTTCAATTTTCAACAAAATACATGATTTTTCAACCAAATAGTGGAATTTTGAACTAAAAATGTGAAAATATCAAGCAAGAAGATTAATTTTCTACTGAAAAAGACAATTTTTCAACAAAGTACTACATTTTCAACTAAATAGTTGAATTTTACGCAACAAAAGATATATTAGTCAAAAAAAATTAAACAGTCAAATTTTCAGTTGCAAAATTAATTATCAACCAGAACAGACTGAATTTTCATCAAAATTGTTTAATTTTCAACTTAACAAGGTGAATTTTCGACTACAATGATGAATTTTTATCTAGAATAGTTAAATTTTCAGTTGCAAAATAAATTTTCAACCAAAAAGCAACGCTTGTTCAGAAAAATGTTCAAGTTTTGAACCAAAGAGATCAATTTTGAACTTATATGATCAAACTTTAAACAAGAAGCGACTTTTTAACAAAATAGTTGCATTTCCTAAAAAGTAGGCATATTTTTACCTAAAAAAGATGAGTTCTCTACGAAAAATTTAAAGATTTATGTTTCAGCCCAAACATATTTTATTTTTAAATAAAAAACAGTTTGAGTCAACCAAAAAATGCGAAATTTCAACAAGATTGATCAATCATCAACAAAAAATATAAAGTTTCTACCAAAAAGGATACTTTTTAACATAATTGTTTAATTTTCGATCTAGTGGATTAATTTCAAATTATATAGTTGAATTTTGAACCAAAATCATGAATTTTTAACCAAAAAATGAATCTTTCACAAATTGTTGAATATTATAGAAGAAATAAGATTAATTTTGAAACAAATAATTGAATTTTCAAGAAAAAAATGAATTTTCAACCGAGAATATTAATTTTTAAAGCTATGATTTTTCAACTAAAATGATGAATCTTTAACACGAATAGTTAAATTTTCAGTTAAAAAATAAATTTCCTACTAAACAACGACGATTTTGCAATAAAAATGATAAATTTTTAACCAAGTATTTGAATGTGCAAAGAATATTAATTTTCTATAAAAAAAATTAACGAAATACATAATTTTTCTACTACAAAAATAAAAATAAAAAGTAGAGTAGTTTAATTTTCAGTTAAAAAATTAATTTTCAACAAAGTAGTTAAATTTTTAACCAAAGACATGAATTTTAAACAAAAAACATGAATTTTCAACTAAACAAAGTCAGTTTTAAATCAAAAATAGTATAGTTAAATCTTTAGTTAAAAAAATAAAATTGCAAAAAAAAACAACAATTTTCAAAAAAATAGTTAAAAACTATTTGGGTTATCTATGTAACTTACTTAAAATTACATGGATTACTCTGGATTATGCACATTAAATCTATATTTAATTTCTTTTAATAAGAAAAACCAAAGAAAATATTATGCAAATCGAGTAACAATATTGCCTTAACATTCTTGCATTCTAAATTTTGGTTGCCTCGGAACAGAAAAATTTTTTTGGTAAAAAACTTTATCAGTATATTTAGAATCTTGGACTGGTTTTTACCCCATAATTGACGGACTGGGTTACAGTCAAGTGGACAATAGGGGGACTACAGCTTAAGGTGGGTTCCGAACCACCGGAACATCGGTAAACGTAAACAGAAAAATTTCCAGAGGTACCGGCTCAGGAATCGAACCCCGGACCTTTAAGATGAAGTCCGAGCGTCTATCCAACTAAGCTTCCTCATATCTCGGGAGCAAGTTTTTATTTTTGTAAAAGATTTGAAAATTAGTTTTTTAATGTTTACCGAAAACCGATTTTTAAAACCTGTGAAATTGTAACCTCAACATTCTTGAAAAATTCACTCTACAGTGGCTATCATTTCGAGATCAAATATTTATTATCCCCATTCATAAACTTAATATTTCGGGAGTAAGTTTTAATTTCAATTAAAGACGATTTTAAGGTTTTCGTCGCAATCCGCAGCGGAGCCACAGGCTCAATTTGTGGTCAGAGTCACTTTAAGGTCGTTAAACAACTCATCTATTTCCTGGAAACTTGCTAAAATTTTTAAATTATTTTTTGCTTTGTTTGAATCATGCATACGTCATCTCGGAAGTCTTTTCTTTAGGTGGCGATTTTGATTTCATCGAATGATTTTTCACTCTCCTGAAAAATCCGTTTTTCTTGGTTAGGTAGTTCTGTACTGCCATCCTTTATCATTTTTATGTTAGACATTTTCGTTAAAAATTATTATTAAACAAAAAAAATTTTAACATATCAGGAAGTTTCGAAGAAGGCGTAAAATTTCTGAAAATTTAAGTTTTGCTTTTAGGTTCAGTTTCGCTGCCGTTTTCATCGAAAATTGGAATTTAAAAAAAAAATTACAATTTTTACAAGATTTGGAATCTTTTAATAACTTTGTAATATGTTTAGTCTCTCTTTTGTTTCTCTCTCTCTGTTTGCTCACGTCTGAGTGAGCACCGCACATCCCCCGCCACTCCTCTCACGAATCTACGAGGCGCGGCATTAATTCTCGGAAACACTAAATCCAGCAACACTAAATCAAGATTCGACTGTATTTTGAAAAAGATTCTATTTTTTGAAATACTCTGAAATACCCTCTAATTTTCTAGATGTGTTAAAAACGTTGTATTAAACTTTTTTTAACAGAAAATGTTCTGAAAATTCTGGCATATTTTTTGCTTTGACCGAACATTCGGTAGTGTTATAAAATTTTATAGGCAATTGTGAAATGCTTTGGAATATTCTAGAATATTCTGGAAATTTGATCTGAATAATGTAGATATATAGAGAGATTTGGTCATTTTTTGAAGATTCTAATCCTACAATTTTCTGTAAATTATGGAAACTTCTTGACTCTTTTTGACGCTTCTAGAATATTCCACAATATTCTGCAAGACTATGGAAACCCTGCATAATTTTCTGTAATATTCTGTAATAATACATTGTATTTGATTAAATTAAAAAAAAAGCAGACACTATTTCATTTTTATATTATAAGTATAGATTATTTAGTTAATAGTTTATATAAAATACAAAAGTCCCTGAAAATTGGATTTAAAACTGAAAACCATAATTTTCAACTTATGTTTGAAAAATAAATTTAAATATTCATCACACATTTTTTCTCGTTTGAAAGATAGATCACGTTTTGGAATAAAAGTACAACACATGCGCGAAAAACTGATTTATATAAGACCTTTTAGCCTTGAGACTTTTCGTAACGCGTCATTATTCTTTAAGTAAAAAGGGAAAAAAATTATACAGTTTGAAATTTAAGAACAAGTGAATCTTTATATTTAACGATTTATGATATAGATATAGAACCAGTACGAGGTGGACAAAAAATCAAGGGGCCATTCACTCGGAAATCGATTCTACTTATTGAGCATTTCGCCTCTCCGTCTTTTTTGGTAGCACTTTAATCTTCTCTTAGCGGAAAAATCTTTTTGGTTACAAATGTAACTATTGAGTCGCATTTTTTTTAATTACAAAATTTAACTATTTGGTACCACTTTGTCTGAAATTTTAACTTTTTTTTGAAAATTCGTTTTTTTTTTGTTTCAAAATTAATTTTTCATCTGAAAAATGTAACTATTCCAGTTTTGGTTAAAAATTTATAATTTATAAGTTGAAACTTCAACTTTTTCAGTTAAATTAAAGGGATGAAAATTTTGTTTCAGTAGAAGTCATCTTTTAGGGTTCAAAACTCATCTTTTTGGTTCAAGATGTAAATATTTGGTTAAAATCTAATCTTTCCGGGTTGAAAAAATTAATTTTTTCATAAAAAAAATGTTTTTTTGACTTGAAAGTGGTACTTTTTGGTTACAAATTACTTTTTTGTTGAAAATTCATATTTTTGGGTCGACAATAACTTTTATAGCAGACGAGTCATATTTCTTTGTGGAATTCCACTGTCTCTGAAAAAAATTTTATTTCTTCCTTTAATATTTAAATATTTGATTAAAAATTGAATTTTTCTCTTAAAAATTCGACTTTTTGGTGAAGAAATTACATTTTGGGTGGAAAATTCATGTTTCCGTCAGACAATCTTGAAACCTTAGAAATTAAAAATGTTTCATATTGAATGAAATATGTTATTCCCATACCTTTGTTCAAAATTACCTAATTCTGGTGTTTTGATAGAATTTTGAGCTACTTTAATTTCCGGATGGGGGGGGGGGCGTAATTAAAAACTACGGCCGTCAACAAGGGTGAGCGTAGGATCAAAAATGGTAGAAAATTGTTAACGTAGCTTATGGACAACCCCTTACATAAAAAAAACATTTTAATTTGTTTAATTTAAATAAAAAGTGAAGAGAAAGAATGATTAAAAAATTAATTTTTAATCTTGCTACTCATCAAAAAAACAAAAGAACTTTTTCTTGAAAACCTAGTATATTTTCCTGATTATTCAGTACGTACTGGTATTCAACTCGCACTGGTTTTCAGCTCGTACTGATATTCAGCCCGTACTGGTATTCAGCTTGTACTGGTATTCAGCTCGTACTGGTTTCCCCTACATGCTTGGAATTCGTCAAAAGAGTGACGGGGGTATACGGGTATCGTATTTCGTGCACTTCAGTTTCTATTTACATAGCTTACTTAGTTACGTAAATGGAGATGTTACTTCCTGTACTCGAGGTTTTTTAAAATTTATTTTATAACTTCGCCGCCTTTTTGTTAAAAGAGTAAATTCTGTTGGATAAACTTTTTGAAAAATGTGCCTATCTGAGACAGTAATTCGAAGCTCTTTTCGTGAATCAATCAATCCAACCATTTTAATTGATTAAAGGGATTAAATTACCGAAATTTCGAAATGTATTAAAAGGGGAAAAAGGCGAAATCTTGAAGAGATTTTTGGTATTAAAAATAAAGGCAAAATCTCGCTAAGTTATATTTTTTTGGCCCTTTTAACACATCAAAAATTCAATGTTTAAATTGTTTTGTGCAGAAAGTTTGAAAATTAAAATATTGGTAAAAATTTTTAACTCCTTTATTTGAAACTGGACCTTCTTGAAACTTTCAATTTTAAATAGTCACCTTTAATTCGGAATTTTTAGCAAGAAGCGTTTTTGATTCCAAACAGTCACTTTATCAAGGTTTCTAATTTTTCAATTTCAAACCTGCATATTTCATTGCAAAATGTTTATTCTTTTACGCT
Source organism: Druon quercuslanigerum (assembly GCA_010014905.2). Classification (NCBI taxonomy): domain Eukaryota; kingdom Metazoa; phylum Arthropoda; class Insecta; order Hymenoptera; family Cynipidae; genus Druon; species Druon quercuslanigerum. The sequence goes on from JAAAKG020143707.1 coordinate 27,297, forward strand.
CCTAATTTAAAGTTACCTTACTTTAAAATTCTACTTTTAAAAGCGATTTAATTCTAATATTGCCATTTCAAGATTATTTCACAGACTATAATAAGAAGTACTAAATTTCTTCAGAAACCTTGACTTATTATTTTATTTATTATATTATATACCGAGAAAAATAATTTTATTGCAGAAAAGTAGTTATCTGAGTTCAACATAAAGCAATGTTTACTTTCTTATCAATTTAGCACACTACTCAGTATTTATTATCGCTTATCATAAATTCTACTTTAGAAGTTAGAATCACTTTATAGTACGATGTCGAATCCAATGGTGAACCATTTATGTAATTGTGAATTCATGAAACAAATACTTATCTGCAAAGTGTTTACATTTAAAAATAAAATCCTAGTCGGTGTTTTGAACTCATTAAAAAAGCTCTAATTTTTTATAATAAAAGTGATAGTAGCTAAACATTGTATGCTGATTCCGTCAAAATGTAATTCTAATAAGTCATTGTTTACTAATCAATAAAGACATTACAATTTCATGAAAGATCTTCACAACGAGATAATGGATTCATTATAGATCTTCGTTAAGCTAATTAAGGAGCCGATAGGACAATTTATTACTCTTTATCTAAGGCTGTTTCTTGTTTTATGGAATTCATTGAAGAGTACAATCGAGCAACTATGGAGAAATTCGTAAAAAAAATTTAGGAGATTCTTATCGAAAATAAGGAAGCAGCATCTAATGTACAATAGGGATAATGAGCCTGCAGTAAAAAGGGATCCACCCTTGCGAAAGTATCGGATAGGAATTCCTTCCGAACCAATCCGGAGTCATCCGAATCATCTGAATCAATCCGAAATCGGATTGACTTAAAACGACTTTCAATCTGAATGAATCAAATTCAATCCAAACTCGGATTCATTTGGATTAAAAATTAAGTGTTAATCAATTCGAGTTCGGATTTATTCGGAGTAATTTGGACTGAAAATTTGGTTCAGATTGGTCAGCAATTTGAAATAAAAAATTAATTGTCTCAGTTAAAGAAAAATAAAATAGAATCCATATAGGCTGGGCCACGAAAAATATGCTTTTGATAAACTCGATTAAAATGAAAAACTACATTTTCAATATAGAAACTAACATATAAAGTTTATACACTATGCTTTCTTAAAAATTAAATATTCTGAAACATTAGCGATAAAATATTGACCATTTTTATAGATTTTTAAAAAGTAGAAAGTTTCAGCTCAAAAGTGTTTTGATAATAGTTTTCAGAAGACAGAGATTCTTTTTAGTTATAAGTAAACAGATATCTAAAAAAATACTTTTTTGTCTACTATTTCAATCGAAAAATCTGGAAAAAACGTAAAAAGTTTTCTTGCAACTTTTAAAATGAGAAGGTTTAATCGAGTTTATACTTATTTTCATTTTTAAGCGAAAATGCAGATTACTGGATGAATTATTTCAAATTTTTTAAAAGAAATAATTCTTCAACTGAAATATATATGAATTTTTAATTAAATAGACAAATGTTTAATAAAGGAGTTTAACTTTTAACCCGTTACATTTTTTACCAAAAACTTTCATTTTTAGCTACAATGATGAATATTTAACTATTGAATTTTTAATAAAAAATAAGAATTTTCAACCGAAGACGTAATGGTTGAATTTTCAATTTAAATAATTATATTTCAACCAAAAATCAAACGAATTTTTAAAAATATAGTTATAAATATTTCAATTTTACACTAAAATATAGATCAAATTTCCACCAAACATTAAATTGTTAAATTTCCAGTTTAAAAAAATCTTCAATCACAGAGACGCATTTTCAATTAATATGATGGAATAGTTAATTTTTCTGTTAAAAAATAACTGTCAATCAAAAAATTATAATTTTAATAAAAATAGTTTTATTTTTAAATAACAAGATAAATTTTTAACTAAAATGATCAATCTTTAACTGGAATCGTTGAATCGTCAAGCAAAATGATGAATTTTCAACTTTAAAGGCAATTTATTTAATTTTTCAGAAATTAAAAACAAATAATTTTGGTCACACCCGACCCCCTTTCCAAAGTCCCCTTCCTTCAAGTGACATCTTAATGACTGAGGGGTAAATAACATTGGTCACACCCCTGCCCCTTTTCCAACGTCTCGTGGGGGGAGGCACTCCCGTGATAGGTCACATAAAAAATGTATAGTCACACCCCTGTCCCTTTTCCAACGTCCCGTGGGGGGCGGGAAGGCACCCCTGCGACAGGTCACAGACATAATGGAAGGTCACACCCTGTCCCTTTTCTTGACTTGACTCGCTGATTACACAAATCAGAGTGAAAATATTTTCGTACCATTTAAGTCACACCGCTACATATTGTCTTGTATTTCTGTGATTTTTCATATTTATCGTCGTTTTTCTCGAAAACTATCAGTTGCAGAGTAAAAATCTGTTTCACATAAAAAATATCTTTTTAAAAGATCTGAAACATTTGTTTAAAGTTTTTTGTAAATTTTGATTATTCGCTAAGATGAACATTTAAAAAAAAAAAGATTTTTATGGGTTTTTTATGGTTTTTCACCATGAAAATGGACTAGTCGTCAATTTTCACTATCATTTCCGTAATCAGCGCATTCAAATACATAAGTATACGGAGCCTCAAAAGAATCAGCGGTTTACGCTTATCGGAACTCCACCCGAAAATATTTCCAAACATTCCAAACAAACTCTAAATTTTGGACAATTTCGTCAAAATTTCAGTTTTTAAAGAATTTTAAAAGATTTCAAAAAATGAAAAACTTCTTTTAAGATTCCTGTGAACATGTTTTATGAATTTTTATTTACAAAAATCAATTTTTTGCGAAAATTAAAAATATTTACTCACGAATCTCCAGAAATCGATATTTCTATAACCCAAAAAGTAAAGTATCAAATAAACTTAAATAACAAATATTCATTGGAAATGTTCAGTTTGTATTCAAAATCCTATATCCCGTCAAATTATAATTTGGGTGAAATTTTTTATTTATTTTACCAAATTTATTTTAAGAGAATATTAAGAAAGATTTCAGAAGATCATAAAAGATTTCCCAAATTATCCAAAAAGAATCTTAATGATTTGAAAGCAATTGTTTTAACTTCGCAGGATTTTTTCAAAAACTTAGAAAAAATTCGAATCATTTTAACACATATTTAGAAGTTTTTAGGAAAAGTTAAAAAAAAAAGTGATACCAAATTTTAAACAAAATGTAGATTTTTGAATATTTTGAAATAAAGTTTAGAGGTTTTCAAAATGCTTGAAAAGACTTTTTAGCTTGAAAGTTTAACTCTATTAATGGAAATTAAAATTTTAAACTACTTTGTTAACAAGACATTAATCTGTTTAGGTTAAAGATTCAATTATTTTATAAAAAATTCGGGTTATTTCGACGGTTTTTAATTTCAACTTTTTGTTGAAAATTCATCATTTTTTGAATGAATTTAACTTTTTTTTATATAGAGTTAAAATCTTTTTGGTTAAAATATCAATTAAACATTACATTTTTCGTTAAAAGTTTATCTCTCTGGGTTGAAAGCTTAACAGTTTGGTTGAAAATTATTTGTTTTTGTATACATTTTAATTTGGCATATCTGAAATCTTCAAGAATCTTTTTGAACTTTCTGAAGAATCTAAAGAAAATTATATCTTTATAAACTTAAGAAAAAGTATTTTTAACAATGATCCTCGTTAACGACGGAATAAGGTTTTTTATTGCTTTTATCACCGAACTCTTATCAAATATCAGGATTAATTTCGCTCCTTCTAAATCCGCATATCCGACTTTACTGACCTCCTTCTTTCTATCTTTAAACCGACACGACTTATCGATAAAATATGATTGCTTTCCAATTGTGTTCGACGAGAAGAAAAAGAGTTTAGCGAATGCCGCTATGAAAACGTTGAGCCATAAATCATAAACAATAAATAATCGTGCGCAATAAGAACAATGGTTCCACTTGCAGCGATCGTTATGGCAAAATTTCACTTTCTTTGATATCATCTCAAATATTAAACAGGGAAATTGTCATCAATTAATTATAATATCTGTACTAAGGTTGTTCGAAAAACTATACATTTTGAAAATTCCCTAACTTTTTCTGGACTAGAAGCTAATTATCTCTGACCATTAATATTTAAAGACGAAAAATCTAATCTCCTAAAATTGTTAATATAGGAATGTTTAATAATGAAATTAAATAATTTTTCATTTATTATTCTCAGTGATGCAATAACTTCATTTACTTGAAAAAAAATTAACCTATTTAATCGAAAACATTACCAAATGTGAGTAATTTCTAACCGAAAAAGTGACTAAAATGAGTAATGTGCATTATAATGTGACTAATACTCTATCAAATAAAAAAAACTAAAAAGGATTCGATTCATAAGACTTTAAAACAATTCAAATAAATTCGAATTAATTCAAATGAACTGGACAAAACTTCATTGGTTTTAGTAAAGTTGTAGTGCATTTCAAGGAATTTAAGGGAAATTAGAAGAATTCGTTAAAGTTCATAAGAATTCAAGGTGAATGAAAAACAATGAAAATATATTCAACACCTCATTAAATTCAGAAAGATACAAATGAGTTTCGAAAAATTCAAGGGAATTGAGAAGAATTGGATAAAATGCCTAAAAACCAAGATGGGTTAACAAAACCTCAGAACCAATTAAACAAATTAAAAAGAATTTAAAATAATACAGCACTAATAATGAAAATTCAAGTTAATTGCAAACAAAAAATTTTTAATTTCTTCAAATCTTTTTAAAATTTACGAAATCTCTCACTTCATGTGAACTAATTCTTTGAAATCCGTCAAAATATTATATAATCCTTTGAAATTTTATGAAATTTAATATTTCTTAAATTCCCGGAAAATTGATTAAAATGCCTTAAGAACTATTAAATCCCATAAAATCATTGAAATCCTGGGAAACCCCATGATTTTCTTAGTTTCTTGAAAATCTCTTAGAATCTTTAAAAACAGACTTAAATGTTCAAAATTCTTCAAAATTAATAAAAAATTTTTAAACCATTTAAGAGATTTAAACAAATAGTATTTTTTTCGAATGCCCCCAAATATTTTTAATGCTTTAAAATCTTTTGAAATCCCTTGTAATGTTTAAAATTTCAAACATACCCTGCAATATTTCAAATCATTCCGAATTTCTTCAAATTATTGAAGCCAATTAAGAATTAGTTGAAACATTAAAAAAATATCCAAGAATATTGAAAGCCCGCTGTAAATATTAAAATTATAGAAATCTAGATATTAGGAATTCTTGAAATCTTTTAAAATACCCTAAAATATTTCAAACCCCATTTAACTACCGAAATCAATTGAAAATTCCTTGAAATCTTTTCGAAATACCCTAAAACATTTCAAATACTGTAAAACCTTGAGAAATATCTTGAAACTTTTTAAATATCTGGAAAATGCCTTGACATTTTTTTTAATAATCTAAAATATTTCAAACCGTTTAAAAATTCTTCAAATGATTAAAATCAATTAGAATTCTTCGGAACATTAAAAATTTCCATAAATATTTTCAAATACTTTACAATTTTTTCAAATTCCTCACATATTTTTAAAGCACTTCAAAAATTTTTTCTTTAAAAAAAACACCTTATCATATTGAAACTTTATTGTTTACATTTCACTTATCGAAATATATTTTGAATTTCTAGGAATCTTTTAAAATACCCTAAAATATTGCAAATATTGTAAAATTTGTTATAATCGTTTGAAAATTTTCGAAAATTCATTGGAACTTTCAAAAATACTTTAAAATATTTTAAATCCTTTTAAATCCCATTAAATTACTGAAATTCATTGAAAATTCCTTGGAATCTATTAAAATACCCTCAAATATTTCAAATTCTGTAAAATCTTGGGAAATATTATGAAATATTTTAATTTTCTTGAAATGCCTTGGAATTTTTTAAATACTCTAAAATATTTCAAATCCTTCAAAATCTTTTGAAATCTTTGATCTATAATATATTGAATTATATGAGATAAATATTTCTTGGAATATTTTAAAACACCCTAAAATATTTTAAATCCTTTCAAATCGCATTAAATTAC
>JAAAKG020143708.1:0-11304 GCA_010014905.2 Druon quercuslanigerum
TTAAAAGTTGAATTATGATAATAATGTTAAAAATGAAATAATGTATAATATAACCAAACCACAAACACACGCTAAACGTGCGTGAAATTTGCTGTATTGATATACAGAATTATTAGTAAATATATAAATTTAAGAAAACGATAAGGTGTATTATCCAAAAATTATCCACATTTCTTTTAAGTGTTTTTTTTAAACTATTGACATAAATTGTTATGAATAAATAACACAGATAGCTATACAATATAGATATATATCTTTTGCTTTCTCTTTCTTATTCTGACAAAAATTTTCGTACTTTTTTAAGATCCGCTGGAAAAGTTCTGTTAGAATCAGAAAGTTTACTCTAAAAATATGACACTCTGAAGGAATACTGACAGGTCGTCTTATTTCCTTTAAGAAATAGCATATGATGGTAAGTTGATGATAAGTTGATAATTTGGTATGATGATAAGTTGGTGGATAATTTTACAAAGTGAATCTGTTCAATAAACTGCCAAACTGGATAACGAATTTTTTTATCAATTTATGGCAGACAAAGAAATATTATTTAACTTATCCTTGAGTATTATTAAAATTCAGTTAAATAAAAAAGTTGTTTAATTTAAAAGCTTCTATATTTAGAAGCTTTTATGTCCTAACATTGCCAGTTTAAAAAATGATTTGGTAAAGGTTTTTAAATTTAAATAGTTTCGCGCTGAGATCGGGCTGTAGAAGAGTGTACTTTCGTATTGAAAGAAAAAATGGCGAAAGCTAGCGAAAAATCTCAGGTTGCTGTCTGATGTCTGATGATGAATAATGTCTGATGTACTCCACGATAGTGTGATGACTGCTTTCGAGTGCTCCTAACGATTTAGGATGGTAAACGCTGGAATTATAATGCCTAATTTTGAAGACTCTGGTGAAATTTTCCATAATACTACCAACGAAATTGGAACTCTAATCGGTTTGAATCCCTCCTGGACACCCAAATGTGCATATAAAGGATTTGGCATAGGCTACAGCTACTGTGGGGGCTTTCGTGTTTATTAATGGAATTGAACCTGAATATTTGGAAAGACAATCCTGACTGGCAAAATTATATTAATTTCACATGTTAGTTCGTGGTAAGGGGTCTACTTTATCCATTACTATTTTTTAGAATGATCTAGTTGGGACGTTTGTAGTTCTCATACGGTGTTTTGTTTTTACCCAAACAGATTTTTTTCTTTTGGCACGATTCGCAACTTTGCACAAAATGGTGTACGCCTTCCACTCTGCGGTGACCGGCTACTTTGGAATCTTGGCATTCCGCGAGTATTGTTTAACGCTCCGATTCATCAGGGATTTGCTCTTCGCCGGTGTATGCAGTAATTTGATAGTCAATTTTTCCCAGGTGGGTTTTCAATGCAGTTCTGATTTGGTTCCAAGGGATTCTATTTCAACTGTTTCCATCTCTCGCCGTACTAAAGGTTATAATTTTTAAGTTATTAGTGGCCTGTTTAAGGGTGTCGATAGTGGAATGATAATTTTTTTTAGATCGGTTAAATGGAGAATTGAAGTCTGTAACAATTGTCCGCCTATAAAGGTCGCTAAAATATAGTCTACTGGACAATATTGATAATGTTGTCGTCGCGGATTCACAACTTGTCTTTAGTTGTTTGGATTACCTGTTTTAAAAGGGGGCAGATGCAACCTCTCTCGTTTTCTACTACTTCGTGGTCTGCGTAAGACATTTTCCTAACTTTCAAATCATTTGAAATCTATTTTTCTGAATCCGTCATGAATGATGCCAGCTTTAGGATAACAATTTTTGTCTCCTTATTTTCTCCACCTGTTTTCCTTGCATTCGGCGATGACTCTCACTCCCTAGGAGCACCCGTTTTACGTCACATATTGACCTAGATTGATGTGTGGCCTTTTCCGGGCTTCTTCTTCATCTTCTGCCTGTTCTTCTTCTGTCGTCGAAAGAAATACCTTTTCTATCTCGTGTTCGCTGTACATGATATAATCGTCGGGATCAGAGTTATTGTCAGTTAGTTGATTTTGCAAGATCAATATATCTTACGGACAGTCTCTTCTTAGAAATGTGGGTTTGGGATAGAAGTTGTCGTTCTCGTCTCCTGGGTTGCGAGAGAGAGAGAGAAAGAGAGAGCATCCGCGTATGTATTAACTTTTCCTGGTTCTTACTGAATTTCGCATTAATAATAATTTGATGTTATGCGCCACCTGGTCTATGTAGATATTACGCCTTTCAAATTATAGTACATGTGCGCTCGTAAGCGTGTTGTTCTAAGTGCCTTACAGCGAAGAATACCGTTAGAAACTCTTTTGCGATAGTTGAATAATTTTTCTCTGCATTGTTCAAACTTCGCGAAGAGTAAGCTGTGGGTCAGTATTTGCATATGGGTCCTTGACTAATAACAGTGCGCTGTGTATGAATGCCTGTGATGTGAGGGTGATTGCACGGGAGAAAGGCCCAAGTGCGCACCGAGTAGCAGCACTATACGCGGCTCTCTCCTCCAATCAGGCGTTAGGTCTCTCGTCAAGGCCCGCCAACAAGCGCGGACTCGTCAGTAGTCTCCGACACTTATCCAGCGAACGGAGCTTCTTCGCGCTCCAAGCACTCACGAGCATGGAACCGTCACCTCCACCGTGACTATTCCCTGCTGCAATTATCGTATCTATCGAGTGTGTTACTGGTGTTTGTGAGTGCTACATGCAAGCTGCGATACGTGTAAAACTGTGTGTGAGTGCAAAACTGCGACCGGCCTGATGGCCGCGAAGTTTTAATTTGACCACGCAGTCGTTTGTTTGTGCGTGATCGGCGTTGCGTGTGCGAGTCGTCCATGGTTTCATTTTTATCTATCATCATTTTTCTAACTTATCATTTTTGCATTTTAATATATTCAGGGTTTTTTATGCTACGTGGCTTTTTCCCTTAATTGTGCTTTTTATTTCTTAACCTAACGAAATCATCTTTTCAAAAATTTATCGTAAAAAACTTAAAATATCAGAAATTCAAAATAGGCTGCCAATTCACCTACGGCAATACAGTCACGATGAAAAAACCAAAGCATATCCGGACACATCTGTCGTTACGAAAAATGGTCATAACGGCATTCAACGGTTTTTGCGAAATCTGGAATAAAATGCCGATAATAACAGGCCGGACCCAAAAATTATTTTATATTTTTCTCGCCTCTTGGGACCAGAAATTTTTGAATAACAGATATGTTTCTAGGGTCGGGATTCATACCATCTTTGGAAATTGCGGGAATTTGACTGACTTATAGTCTCGTTTTAACCGACTGAACTAATAAGAGGTGTTGCCTTGGTTTGTTGGACTGATATATAGTATTGTCTTAACTGACTGGACTACAAAATATCTTTGGTAGTCCAGAATGTGCTTTGTCTTGATTATCTTAACAAATCTTCACATTGCCAGGGCAGTCCTATTAAATTGCCTTTAGTAGCTAGACTGGCTTTTCCTTTGATAACTGGACTAATCTACAACGTTTTATGCATTAACCGAACTGTCTTCGACCTTTAATATTTCCAACAGTATTTACATTGCCATGATAGCGCCTATTATTACCAGGACAGCGCCATTTTGTTGCCCATATTAGCAGAACTGGTATTAACAGGTCTTCTAGTATTGGCAGTGATTGTGCTGATCATAGTTTATTGAAAAATCTGCACCTCATCTTCAAGTTTCAAGCGGGACACTAAATTCGCTTGTGGTCATATTTTTCTAGTTCAGCCTCACCTCTCTCGAAAAGTTTTGATTTTTCAGACTAGTACCCATCAGGATTTTTTGATCAGGAGGCTTTGAACTATATTATATTGCAATTTTAGCCAATTTGACTGGGGCCGGATTTTAATGTAAATTCTGCGGACTTCCTTTATCTTTTTGATTTAAAAACTCATGCTTCAGTACACATTTTATATTTTATGAAAGTGCAACTTTTTGCTTAAAAATTACTATTCTTTTATGGATTGTTTGACTTTTTTTTAAAAAGATTTGCTTGAATCACTTTGTTAAGAAAACATTTTTCGTTGTTGTTAAATATGTATATTTTTAGTTGAAAAAACATCTCTTTGGTTGAAAGTTAAACTATTTTCTTTGTTTAAAATTTAACTGTTTAGTGGAAAAGCCTTTTTTTGGCTTATAACTAAATTTAAAAATTCTACTTTATTGGTAAAAAAAAATTTTTTTTGGTTGGGAATTTATTTGTGGGGAAAGTTCTTCTTTTGTCTTGAAGGTACAATACTTTAAAAATCGTTTATTTTTTATTTGAGTGAAAGATCTTAATTTGTTGAAAATTCGTGATTTAAGTTACATTTTTTTACAAATTTCATTTTTTTTATTAAAATATAAACTATGACACTTTTTAGTTTGGAATTTATCTTTTTAGGTTGAAAGTTCGACTAGTATGTTAAAAATTTTGCGTCTGAAATACTGTTTTATTCCGTTAGTAAAATGTTATATACTAAAAATATTACAAGATTAAAACGCTCGTATTTAAATTTTAATGATCAAGGTTTTTTTTTTAAATTTTCTGACACCCTGCCTAATTTTACAAACAATAACTAGCAGAAAGATCCTGGAAATTAAAAATTACGTACAGCCAACGGGGGAGTGGGGTAGAAATATTTTGTTATAGATTGTTACAGGGGTAGGGGTGTCTTAGAGAGGACCTATAAACCGTTACGTCATTTAAGTACGGTCTTCAAATTATACAAAATTAATTATAATTCCAATAATATTTTATAAAGAAAAAGCGAATCGTGTAGATATTTTTTGAAATTTATTATGTACACCATTTTTTAACATTAACGGATAGAAAACCCATTCTTAATAATTACTCTCTACATTATGATTAATTGAAAAGATATTATTAGTTGCCGATAAAATAAGTAACAATCATGATATTAAAAGGTTTAGTGAGGAAGAAAACTTGTAAATTCATTTTGAGTTGTTGCATTGCAGTTCAGCAGCTTGAATTGATTCAAACAATGAAAGGCTTCCTGAAGAAGGTGTCACATAATTCTAAAAAACAAAACAATTGTTCATGTACAAATCTGTAATATGCAGTGGGATGTTATAATACTAACAGGAAATCTTTTTTTAGGCTATTGTCCTGAGACCTAATGGGTGTCTTTAATTATAATCAGATTATATTTGCTTCTAAATTAAGGAAATTATTAATGTTCATTTCTTTCTGAATATTGTAATTCAATGTTAATTGAAGCATTCAATTGAAAAGTATAACATTTTAAAAAACTCTAACATCTCAACAAGACTTTTCTTACTTTCAGAGAAAATCTATTTAGGAATTGGAAAGTAAATAAAAATAGGTACTCACCACTGCAATGGAAGAGTTAATAACTATTAAAAATGGTGTTGATTAAATCTTCTTCCTCCACGGCCACCACTTTATCTGCCACCACCAAGTCCGCTACCTCCAGCGAATGTTGGGCCAGTGGCAGCGCCTTGTATGCCAGTGCCATCGCCTTGTCCGCCACTTCTCCCTACACCACTGACATCACAAATAGCCATCTAAGAAAATGCAATAATAAACGTTAGGGGCCGTACTTAAATTACAAACATCTACGGGCAGCAATTCTGCTATCTTTTTCTCTCCGCGCGTGCGCATTAAATACGTTCACTTGCTTCTTCCACACTAAGAGAGAGAAAAGCGTAGTGGCCGCGCAACTTTGTGTCGCCAGCGAGCGACTCGGAGACGTTAGCCAATACAGTCTCATACGCATCAATAACCCTCTGGCTAGCTGCGCTTAAAAAATCACAGCCAGTGTGAAATCTAAGAGCGCGCTGACCATACGTGCCGTTCGCCCCCCTCCCGTTCTTTTTCAGTACTACTACACTGAGAGACGGTTTGTATAGCCAGCGCGCTTCGAGTGCAGCTGCTACGCCAAACATGGACGTAGCGACTTTACTCCGTTAACCGCTTGCTAGCCGTACTAACAAAGAACGGGATGAAAGAAACGGCACATATGGTGAGCACGCTCTTAGATTGCACACTGGCTGTGCTTTTTTAAGCGCGGCTAGCCAGAGGGTTATTGATGCGTATGAGACGGTCTTGGCTAACCTCTCCGAGTCGCTCGCTGGCGGCACAAAGTTGCGCGGCCACTACGCTTTTTCCGAGCTACCTACTACCATAGCATTATGGCGCTGGCGGTACAACATCTCTTTCAGTGTACTAAGCGGTTAACGCAGTCAAGTCGCTACGTTCATGTTTGGCGTAGCAGCCACACTCGAAGCGCGCTGGCTATGCAAATCGTCTCTCATTGCAGGAAACCATGTAGGTAAAATAAAAAATGGAGGTCCAAACTAGATTTCAAAAGGCAATTCTTAACCGATTTTGGATTTTTTCTTTTAGATTAATTCTGTAATACATTTTTAAGAGGATTTTGATGTTTGCTTATCTTCGTTAAAAAAATTGTCTATGATTTTAAAAGTTAATTGTCATAAGCAAATTAACTTAACAAATAGTCTACATTATGAATTTTTCGTTTGTAAATTAAATTTTTGCGATAAAATTACTTTCTTTTATCGAAAAAATATTACTTGATTATGAGAATTTATCATCCGATATTTTGTGATAATTTTACAACCAAATTACAGTCACTAGTGATATTTAATAATGGAAAATTATAATCTGATTTTTTTTGTTCATAGATGCAGAAATGGCCAAATATCTGCCTTGTTTCCGACTTGGGCCAGATCGGGCACACAATTTTGTAGATTTTAAATTTGGCCACCTCTGAATCCCGACTTAACAGTCCATCTTGGCAGTAGATGGCGCCCGTTAATTCCGGGCCTAAAGTGGGTTGATAACAAATATCCCGCGTTTCAGTGTACAATGTCAAACGTAAAAAATATTTTAATTAATAACTGAAGGAATGACAAAATAAGTGACAAAAAATTCCAAAAGTGAGCACAAGACGTGTGCGTAGGTATGTTATACTACAAAATATTCCTGAGTTACGTGTTGAAAACTATAGTATTTAAAATGAAGTATGTGAAGATGAAACCTAACCTCGAAATGTCACAAATATTTATTTTCACGTATTTTTAGGTAATTCGATATAATCGGTATATGAATAAAAACATTGTATTGTATTTGCATTGTACTGTTTACTCCAATGTTTTTAGATCGTAATTTGTTTGATAATTCGATTTTTATATTCTGAAATTTCAGTTTAAGAGGTGATATATGCGATTGTAATATTGTTTTTTATAAAAATCCCATTAACATGAAAGTTTACACAAAACAACAATCAAAAAATCAGTTTAAAACAAATTTCTTGAACATCAATTCGATTGGGCTAAAAATTTCCAAAAAAACTTCTTTGTACTGTTGTTAACAACTTTCTCGCTGGAAGTTTTTTGTAGGTTAAAATGCATTAGAGAAACGAAACGCTGGCAAACGAAAAAGGATGTGTTTTCAAAAAAATTCCTTCAACCAAATAATAAGATTTACAACTAAAAGAGGTAATCTTTAGGAGAAAATTTTTGCGAATTTAATCCACAAACAGACAAAATTCTTGACTGATATAATATAAATCTTTTTCGTTCAAAATTCATGTTTTTTGTGTGGAATTTGACTGTTTTTAACTTAAAATAAAAATATTTTTAGGCTAAAATATAATCTATTACATTTTTTCGTTAGGAATTAACAATTTTTAAAAATAAAAATTCAACTACAGTTTTAAAGTATAATTTTAGCTCATTCATTAGTTTGTTTGAAATTTTATCTATTTGGTTGCAATTATAATTATTTTTTCAAAATTTTGTTTTAATTAATTTTGGTAATTGAAAATTCACGTTTTCAATTTTGTTTTGTAAAATTAATCTTTTTAGAGAAGAATTCAGCATTTTAATTGAAAATTAAATATTTTCTTTGATAATTCATATTTATTCGTGGAAAATGAAACTACTTATCTGAAAATTTCAATTTTTATTAAAAACTCTTTTCTTTTGTTAATAATTTAACTAATTCGTTGGAAATTCGTAGTAATTTTTAATTGAATTTTAATTTGTTTGACTACAAATTTTTCTGTTTAATTTTTAGTTGGTATTTTTGGTATTTTTGTTCGTAGAAAATTCTTATTTTTCTTTCTGAAAATTGATCTTTGTCAACCTTAACCGGTTTTTTATTTCAAATAAAAATCTTTTTGGTTGAAAAATGAACTTTTTTATTTGAAATGGAAATTTTTATTAGTTTAAAGATTAACTGTTACATTTTGCTTGAGAATTCATTCTTTTTCATTAAAAATGTTACAACTGGGTTAAACTACTTTGCTTGAACTTTATTTTTTCTATTCAAGGTTCGTGATTTTAATTAAAAATTGTATTAAAAAATCTTATTTTCTTTATTTTTTTAAGATTAAAAATTAATTAGGTTAATTAAAGTTCAAATATTCTTTTAGAGATTGTAAATTGATTTTTTTAGTTGCAAATTTAACAGTTTATTTGAAAATTCTTCTTTTTTATGTTGAAAGTTTCTTTTTTTTTGCTTGAAAATTCTTACGTAACAGCACAAGGTGGAGGGGGGAGTGTAGACATTCTGGTACGATTTTTTATGAAAAGGGGTGGGGGTCCTTCACTCATGTCCTTAATTTTTGCAAATCCGTTTTCGTAGAACACTAACCCTTAGTTTTAAAATCATATATTGTTGCTGATAAGTCAACTGAAATATTTGTTAAAAAAATTATTTTTTTTTTAAATCCACTGTTTCCTAGAAAATTTACTCTTTATTTAAAATTCGGATTTTTGTCTTGAGAAGTTAACTGAAAATTTTTTGGATCGAAATTTAACTCTTTTGTTGAAAATTTGTCTTTTTGGTTTCAAAATTTACCTGTTTTAGTAGTATTTTTATTTTTTGGACAAAAATGCAACTGTTTTTTTCAAAATATAAAAATGTTGTTAAAAAGTAATATTTTTGGTTGAAAATTTGACCATTTATCAGAAAATTAACCTCTTGTTTACAATTATTATTTTAGTGTTGGAAACAGAACTGGGATTTTCTTTCCATGACAATTTTGCTATGTTTCAAGTTTTTTTAATTTATCTGTTTCAGAAGAAAATTCATCTTCGTTAATTCAAAATTCAACTGTTTCTCTGCAAGTTTAAATATTTTTTGAAAGACTTTCTTTTTTCTTTTAAAATTCACCTGCTTTAGTAGAAATTAAGTTTTTCTTGGATATAAATACAACAAGTTTTTTTAAAATTTAAATTAATCTGTTTTAAGAGTAATTTCATTTTTCTTGGATAAAGATGCAACTGTTTGGTCGAGAATTTAACTATTTTTTTAAAAATATTTCCTTTTTATTTGAAATTTAATTCTTTTTGTAGAAACTAATGTTTGGTTGAAAATTCGCATTTTGATCTTGAAAACTTAACAGAAATCTTTTTGAGATATAACTTCAAATATTTTTTTTAAATTAGTTTTTTTTATTGTAAATAAAAATTCGTTTGTTTTAAGAGCAATTTAATTTTTTTGATAAACAGGTAACTATTTAGTAGAGAATTGAAATGTTTTTTTAAAGTCATCCTTTTTAATAAAAAATTCTTTACTAGAATTTTTTTAAATGACAATCGCCACTTTTTGGTAAAAATGTTTTTTTTCTTGAGTATTCAACGATTTTGTTTAAAATATTTAGTTGAATAGTTTGTTAAGAATTCACGTTTGCAGCTAAACTATTTTGTTAAAAATAATTGGTATTTAATTGAAAATTGAACTACTTGGGTAAAAGTTAAAATTCTAAAGTTAAAATAATTTTCTTGGTTGTGAATTTGATTTTTTGTGCTTAAAAATGCATCCATTTCGTGGAAATTTAGTTTTTTGCTAAAGTCTTATTTTTTATTTGAAAATTCAAATTTTGTAGAGAACAATTTATATAAATGTTTTTTTTCTATTTATCAACTCTCCACGTTTTGAGACTTCCTGAGTCAGAAAGTATGATTTTTACCAAAGATACTGTCTGTCTGTCTGTCCGTCCGCCTGTAGTCAGTATTCTGTAGACACAATAACTTTAGAAAGATTGATCAGATTGGATTCTACTTTCAAACAATTTTTAAAGACCTAAAAAGAAAGAAAAAGTTCATAAACCAGCTATTTTGGATAAAAATTTAAAAATTGAGCACATTTTCAAAATATTTGGGACAATTTTTTTCAAGATATAAAAATTTCATGTTTGGCTATATATAGCATCCGGAAAGTTAAACATCTTATCTTAATGGCTTTTTTCACTGAAGTAAAAATTATCGGAGTTATGGCATTTTAAAAATCAAAAAAAAAGAACGAAAATGAACATTTTAAGGCAAACAACGAATAATATGAAAAAAAGTCAAAATAAGAAAAATGTTTATTTTTCAAAGTGCGACAAGATTGTCATTAACAATTTTTGAATTTTGTCAAAAAGTTGAAAATTTAAATTTTTATTGTACAAAATTAACGAAAACTTGAAAATTCCATTTTACGGACAATCTATGCATAAAAAAATTAATGAGCTAAAATTCTAGAAATTCTAACTACTTGCAAAATCAACATTTTTATATTTCGGCAATTATAAAATGTCCGAAATTTTTGGTTTCAAACATTTTCTTTTCTGGAATTTCACAGTTCTTGCATTTTATATTTCCAGCTTTTTCAGTTGACCCATAAAATCAATAATTAAATATTGAAATAATTAAAACTCCCCAAAAATGAAAAATGAATGAAAATTATTATTTATTTACCGCATAATTTTATATTTTATTAGTTAGCTATTCCATTAACAAAAATATTTAAACGGAAACCGTTTGTTCCATATTCACTTTATACAAGGTAATTCAGTTTCGACAATGACACATTTTCGTGTATAAACACCACATTTTTGAAAACAACATCATATTTTTGGAAAACGAGGGCGACATTATTTTTCATGGCCTAGTTTTATTTTTTCTTAATTTCTTATCACCATTAATTATTCGATAAAAGTAATTATAACAATAATTAACAGTGTAATAACTACATTATGATAAAAAATATAATAAATTTACTTATACTTGATCTAAAAAATTAGGAATTATAATAATATTTATTACAATATTGATTATAACTTTTGGTTTAATTTAAAATTTTTCGAAAAGGTGCAAAAAACGTATTTTATATTTAACCAAAAAGATTAATTTTAAACCAAAAATGAAATAGTGTAATTTTCAAACTAAAAAAGTTATTTTTACGAAACAGTAGAATTATCAAAAGAAAAAGTAAATAATTTTTTAATGAATATATACATTTTTTTTAACAAAGTATA
>JAAAKG020143709.1:0-11304 GCA_010014905.2 Druon quercuslanigerum
CAATGATTTCGATCAATGAAGTTAAGTAACTCATACAATAATATACGTTTTGTGATTTCCATGTTAGATTTTAAATCAGCCTCAAAACTTATCTGTAAAATCTTTAATTCAAATAACTTTCTCAATTCGATGAGAATTGTAACGAATGAAAAGCAAAATGTTAACAATAATAAATTGTTTATCTGTAAATGAATTATTTACAAATGAAAACTAGAAGAAAGTATATTTTTAAAAATAATTATACGCATAACTGCATTCAGAAAAACATGCTAACAATTACCGGTGAAACTGCTTACAATTTGTTGTAATTTCAAAAAATGAGAAGGTTCCCAAAAAGAAATCAAATCCGTTAAAATATATTAAGAAATACTATTTACTTACATTATTTTAACAATTAAGAATTTTGTTAAACAAATATAAACAAAAGAAATAAAAAATCGAAAATTAATTTTTTGGGACATCCTAATTGAGACCTAGAGATTTTTTTTATTTTAGCATAAAAATAAACTTGTTTTTAAACAAGCTTTTAATAAAATATGATAAAAAGAAACACTAAATAATAACAAAATAAATATTACTGTTCTAAGAGTGGTTCAATTTTTTTGCGAATTTCCATGCATATCACCCCAAGTTTTGTTCAAATCCATACCAAAATTAAAGCGTTTAACAAAAATTATATTTAAAAATGGCACAAGCCCTATACAATTCCACGCAAATATTTTTTGATTGAAAATTCAATTATTTTGTTAAAAATAAAAAATAAAATAAATTTTTTACTTTTTTAGAAGAAAATTAATTTTCTTGGTTGAGAATTCATCTCTTTTGGTTGAAATTACAACTGCTTAGGTAAAAAGTCATTTTTGGTCAAAGGATCATCATTTTAGTTGAACATTTTTCTTTTTTGGTAGAAAATAAATATTGTTCATAGAACATTTATATATTTGGTTTAAAATTTAATTATTTGGCCGAAAATGATTTGTTTTAGCGGGAAACATATTTTTGGGTCAAAAACTTAGAATATAGAAAAATAGTCTCTTTTGAAAGAAATGTAATGTTTTTTGGGTAAAAATATGCATTCAATTATTTATTAAAGAATGTGTCATTTCTGGATAGGTTCATATTGGGGGGGGAGGGGGTTAAATAATTTTTATCTTACAATATTTTTTTAAGACTGTTTAAAAATATTTTAAATATTAAATATTAAATTAAACTATTTGATCGAAACTTAAACCACCTTATTAAAAAAAAATTTAGTTGAAAATTTATAATTTTAATTACAATTTTATTTCCTTCATCAAAAATGTAAATATTTTTTTTAAAGATTATTTTCCTTTTTTTTAAATTAATTTTTTTAATTGAAAATTTAAATATTCCACTTTTTAGCGAATATTGATTTTTTAAATAGAAATGGATCTTTTCTCAATAAAAATTCAACTTTATAATAAAAATTTACCCTATTACGGTTAAAAATGAAGATGGATTTAATTTTTTTTAATAATCCTTTACTTTAAGATTCATCATTCTAGTTAAAAAATTATTTGTTTGGTTTAAAATTAAACTCTTTTGTTGAAAATCAATTTTTCTTTTTTGGTTAAAAATTAGTTTGTTTGACTGAAAATTTAATTATTCCATTTTTTGTTAAAAATCTCTCTTTTTTAGTTAAAATTTTCACTATTTGGTTCAAATGTCATGTATTCTGTTAAAAATTCGTATTCTTTGGTAGCAAATCATGTTTTTTGGGTATATATTCAAACGCTTGGTAAAGCATACAGCTGTTTGTTTAAAAATATATTTTTTTGCTAAAAATTAATTTTGTTGAATGAAAATTTAGCTATTTAGATGAAAATTCAACGTTATGCTTGAAAATTAACTTTTTCTTCTGAAATTTAAATTTTCGGGTTTAATTTTGCATTTTTTCTTGAAAATTCGTCTTTTTGCTTCAAAATTCAAGAATTTGGTCAAAAGTATAACTGTTTAGTAGGAAATTCAACTCTTTTGTAGAACTTTTTTTTTAATTACTAGTTTCTTTTCTTAATAAAAATTAATCTTTCTTAATTATTTATTCAATTATCGAGTGTAAAATTCAACTTGAATGTAGAAATCTTGTCTTTTGGCCTGAAAATTCAACATTTTTGATGATTTTTCTTTTCTTTATCGAATAAAAAATCTTTCGTGGTGATAATATTAAGTATTACATTTTTTGTTAAGAATTTACATTTATTGATTAAAAATTTAAACTTACTTGGTATTTTATAAGAAACAGTAATTAATAAATTTACAAAAAAAAAGTGGTGGGCATAAATTTCGGAAAAAACTGCCCACCGTCCGTGTACAATCTCAAAGACCGCTCGGTCTTTGTACTTCCCCGACACTTGGCGCATACATTTTTAAATTAAAGTTCAAAGCATCGAGAACTATAATTTGATGATTGTGAATTCTCTTTTGTTAAAGCTCTTTCTGCTTAAACGAACACATTCTCATCACGTATCTTTTGCTTCAAACTCGACATTGTCCAAATTCCGAACTTTTCTACATTATGTCCAACACTATTATATTAAATGTTAATTACATTTATTCCTGTACCTCGGCCCAAGATTGCTTATTCAGATATTGCAAAATGAAGTACAAATTTTATTTATCATGATTACTTTAATATTTGTTTACAATTTTGCATTAACTTTTATTCACAGGTTTCCTGAAAATGTATACCATTTCAATGAATGTAAAGTATTACAATTCATAATATGCATTGGTATTAAAACAGACGCATATTCATTGTCTTGTTTTCACGAATAAAAAAGTGCGACTCCTATAAAAACCAAATAATTTTTTTCTTACACATTTTATTTTCAATGTTATTTTTACGATTTAAACGAACGAAAGGCATCCTAGTTTTAAACGCTACTGAAAAATTGTAGATTCAATTTACAAATTATTTTAAGATTAGACCAAGGAAAAATCAGAGAAATTGGAATTGTATTATTTATGCTTAAAATCGTTCAAAATGAAATAATTGAAAATTGCAAACTTTTTAATTTTAAATATTATCAATTCAAAGTGATCAAGATTTAACAATTTTATATAGAAAACGAAATTGAATCTTTCAAAGTCCAAGCTTCTGAAATTCTAGAATTTTAAATTTGTCCCACATAACGAAATTTATAATTTTAAATTAAAGTTAATTAGCTGAATTTTTACAAAATAAAAGAATGAATTAAATTATACTGAACAAACTTTCAAAATAAATAACAATTTTAAATGGTAAACGTTAAAAATGGAAAAAAATTCTACTCCAGCAGAACCTCGAAACTAAAACGAATTCGAACTTCATTTTAAATTGACAAAATTTAAATTGATCAAAAATTGTGATATTAAAACATTTTTTATAATCAAAACCTCTAAAATTTATATTATTTGTGGTAAATTAAAATTACTTAAGAACTGATAATTTCTAAATCGCTGATTAAACTCCCAAATTTAACCAATTCAATTGTAGTTGCAAAATTAAAACCTACGTGAGGGAGAAATTTAAAATTGAGTTTTCAAGATGTAAATTCAGAACTCGAAAATTATTTTAACTATTTCAAATTACTGGAACTTTTTGTTATTTTGAACCTAATTTTCATTTTTTTTTAATGTCAAATCTTTCTTTAGAACTATTATTCACTCTTGACATTTTTCAACAAAATTTATTACCTATATATATATATATATATATATATATACATATATTTTTTTTCGAAATTGTACAAATTTAAGATTTGCAGTTCGAAATCGGTTTGTATTTACATCTAAAATTATCAACTTTAAAACTAACTATCAAGGCTTAAAATTAATTTAAGGACAAAAATGACTTACACGGCCTCATATTAGAGTGTTTTATAACCGCGCATACAAAGCCATAATTTTGAATTAAAATAATATACATTTTAAAAATGATAAATATATTAATAATAAATATCATATGGTGTAGTATTGAGTGACATTCACAATGAAAAACATTGTGAACCTTTAAATTTTAATTCTCCTGAACACTTTAAAAATTCTATGTTTTCTAATTAGGAAGTTTAAAAAAATTACAAAACGCACGATTTATGAATATATTTATTTTTTATTATCTTTTTCTATATTATAGCATTTCGTCTGTTTTTATAACAAACTCCTACTGGTTTATAATAGTTAAATATCTTTTTGATATTAATAATTACTGAGTTTGAATAATAAAACTTTGTTCAATATTGAAATATTCTAATATAAAAAAATTATAAGGAAAAATGGACTAATATTTTAAAAGCCAAAGAAATTTAAAAGTGCACCAAAAAAATATTATTCGGCGACAGATTGACGAAAGTTGATTAAAATTAGTACATTGTGGAATTTTGTACATATTTCCTAACATTTTGTATCTTCGTTTAACAAAAAATATAAATTTTCATTTTAAGTTGAAAAGAACATCAGATTTTTTGAAGAATGAAAAAACTAAAAAACTGCTGTATCTTCATTTATTCAATAAATTATATATATATATATTTTTTTACCGCTTGATAAGAAATTTGTATTGAATGATTATGCAAAATAACTTGAAATATTAAGCAAATGTCACTATGTCTTCTTTCTCTACTTTTGTTAATTTTTCGCCAAAGAATTTTATTTTGTGCAGGAACAAATACATTTTCATTGCTTAAGATCTCCTTTTTTCGATGGTGCCAATAAAATTTCTCAAAAATTTATTTATTATTCCAAAATGCAGTTTAAACAAAAAAACTTGATTTTTCGTGCCTATTTTTTCTGTGATCCATTTTGCAAAGTTTTTCGAGTCTGTAATTATTCTGGGACCCCACTAACTGGTGAAATTGATTTCTAAACTATGAGAATCTATGGTTCGAAGATCAATTTTTCGTTTAAGTATTTTCAAAATGGCGTCTTAATGGCAAAATTTTTGTGAAAACACTCATGAATTTTTTTACAATAAACGATGCTCTTTTCAAACAAAATTTCACAGGGAAATAATTCTTGCAATTAGCCAAGGAATACGCCTGAATTTTTCCGAATCGTTTTGGGCATTTTTTGAATTTTGCATATAAACAATTTTTTCAAAATTCAAAATTTTGCTCAAAACGCTTCAGAAAAAAGCAGGCATATATCCTTGGCTGATTACAACAACTTTTTAATCTTGAGAATTTTTTCGAAAAGTGCATACGCATTTTTTTTGTTGGATATACTCGAAAATTCTCGGAATGAAAATGCGGTGGCGGTGAATTTTTTATTGAAAAACTATGCACTTTTCGAAAAAATTCTCAGGTGTAAAAAGTTGTTGTAATCAGCCAAGGAATACGTCTGAATTTTTCCCAAGCGTTTTGAGCAAAAATTTAAATTTTGCTTCGGAAAAATTCAGGCGTATTTCCTGGCTAATTACAAGAACTTTAAACTCATAAAAGTTTTTTCGAAAAAAGCATCGTTTATTGTAAAAAAATTCATAAATGTTTTCACAAAAATTTTGCCATTAAGAAGCCATTTTGAAAATACTGAAATGAAAAATCAATCTTCAAACCATAGATTTTTTAAGTTTAGATATTTATTTTACCGGTTAGTGGGGTCCCAGAATAATCACAGACTCGAAAAACTTTGAAAAATGGATCACAAAAACATAGGCACGAAAAATCACGTTTTTTTTTTGTTTAAACTGCATTTTGGAATAATAAATAAATTTTTTGAGGAATTTTATTGGCATCATTGTAAAGAGGAGATCTTAGGCAATCAAAATATATGTATCACAATTTTTTCTGGTGTCGAATAGTTTTAGTTATTGGCCTTCGAAGAGCAGTGTACCGGTCGTGGCGTTTTGGCATCTCTTCTTGTATCCTGCATAGCTGGACCGTAAAATTAAATTTTTTATTTTGCATTACTTTTTTATGCGATAAAAATTTGAATTTTTTATTTTTCCAGGAAATTCAAAAAATTGTTATGACAATCTTCTTGGGTTTTCAAAAAGCAACGTTTTTCTTTTCTTAGATTTTTTCATATCGTGCTTTGTTTGGTTTGAAATTTTTATTTTTGTTTATTTTTTTGAATTTACTAAATGCTATAACTCTAGTAATTTTTCCAGAACATAAAAGCATAAGATTAAATTGTTTTTTTTTAAACTTCGGATGCATGTCCTCAGAAAGAGATACATACATGCATACATACATACATGCATGCATATATACATTCTTCCATACATACAAACAGACACATTCGAAAAACCTGTTTTTCGGGTTCTAAATGTCTTGAATCGTGGATATTTGACAAAAAAAGGGGGGAATCCAATTTTTCCGCAAATTTAATATATATTCGCTGATGAGAATGTAAAAAGCTTTACGTAATTTATGCACAGCCCCTTGCTGTGTAAAGTAATACCGAATGACATATTGTCGAAGGAATGTTTAGACAGTTTGTAAAACAGCTTTCGTGATATATAAGCTTATGACGAAATTAATATTTTTTTCTGATAAGAGAGTATGTTGTCCAGGTCATCGAACGGCTATGAATTTGCCAAGGTGCGAACAATAGCTGCACACGATTCTCTATATTGTGCAATCTGAGGCCAAGTGTTTCGTCAGTATTTCAAAATATCATTTTGCTAAATGGCATGTAGATAATAAAATGATCAAGGCTGCTTGCCCAGAAAAATTATTTCCATAATGCACAGTCATTTCGATTACCAATAGGCGCACTCGTGGCCTCTTTATATATTTCAAAAGTTTGCAGCAATCTATTAATTCGAATTGCACTAGTAAAAGTTTGCTTTGTATTCTCAATGAATAAAGACTAGAATTAAATCTGATTAAGGGGTGTCTATAAACTACTTTAGCAATTTTAGGAGGGGGGGGGGGGGGGTCACTCTAAAGTCTCCGGTTGGTGACAGGGAAAGGGGACAATGCAAGTAACGCTACAAACTTAGATAATACATTTTGTACCTAATAATTTTCGGAATCCCTTTTATATTTCAGACGTCACACTATTTTCATATTCCCCTCTTTTCCCCTTTTTTATTGTTTCTTTCGATTAAATGTAAACAAAATTAATAGAAGCCAATAAGAAAAATCAAATATTTTCGTTAAATGTTAATTCTCTTTAATATAAAACTCTCCTCTCATATTTTTCGTACATAGTTCTCTCCTTTATGTTCAAAATTAATTTTTATTTAAAATTTTACTTTCTTGGTTTACATCAAATCTCCACGTTTTGAGACCCCTGAATCAGAAAAAACTATTGTTACGAAGGTGCATGTCTGTTTGTCTGTCTGTATATCTGTATATCAGTAACACTGATCAGATTCGATTAAGATTTGGCACATGACTTTAAGTCATAAAAAAACGAGTTCGTTAATCAATCATTTTTGACCAAGGGTTCTAGTTTTATCCCTCAAAAATGTTTAAAAAAATAAAAAAATGCCATTTTTCAACAAAACTATACGATATGAAAAAAATTCTCGCAAGAAAAATTATTGTTAATCTCCAAAATTTGAACAAGTTTTGTTGAACCAATTTTTTTTAATAAGACGAATATTTTTTTACTCAATCGTGAAAAATTGAATTTAAAATAAAAAATTCAATTTTGTGGTCAAAATATTGAAGATAAGGAAAAAATAATCAGATAAAAATTGTTCACCGAAAAATATCTGCAAATTTTGTGTAAAATATTTTTTATAGGGTGAGTAGTTTTTGTTTTAATTGCAAAAAAGTATTAAATTTTTTTTATAAACAGCACAATATACGAAAAAAAATAAATAGACAAATTTTGTTCACCAAGAAAAGATTGATGAATTTATATTACAAATTATTTTCTTGAAAGGATATGTTTTTTTATTGTTATTTATTGTTAAGCGCGTCCAAACCTTCAAACACTGGAAATGTGAACGCGCAGTAGTCTTTGGTTAAAAATTTAATTAAAAAATTTTCCATTAATCTTTTTTTATGAAAATTAAACTATTTTGATGAATGTTAAACATATTTGTTAAAAAGCAGAAATATTATATATAGTCTATAACTATATATAATATTTTAATTAGAAATATTATTAAAAATTTATTTTTTTTTGCTGAAAATTTAACAATATCACTACTGCTTGAAAATTAATCGCTTTTAGAGAAATATTTAATGACTTTTTTAAAAACGGTTTCATTTTGTTGTATGTTCATCTTTTCGGCAAAAAATTATTCTTTATGATTTAAATTAAAAATTCAATTACCAGGAAGAAAGTTGAACTACTTTCCAAAAAACTTTTTTAAAAATATTTATCTCTTTGTTTGAAAATTTAAAATTTTTTTATAATTTCATTTCTTTTTTTAGTTCAGAATAAATTTTTTGTCTCAAAATTTAAATATTCTATTTTTAGCTGAAAATTTATCCATTATTAAATAAAAAATTAACTATTAAGAGAAAAATTTATGTATTTTGTTGAAAATTCGTCTTTTTGGTTAAAGAATTAATTTTATTTGTTAAAAATTTATTTGATTGCTGTTGAGGATTCAACTATTTTGTTAAAAATTAATTTTTTTCGTTTAATTTAACTGGTTAAAAATTTGTCTTTAAGTAAAAAAATTCATCTTTTGTGATAGAAAAGTCATCTTTTTTAAATGAAAATTAATTTTGTTGTTGAAAATTCAACTTTTCGGGTTGAAAACCTAATTCTCTTCTAAAAAAATCTTCTTTTGTGCTTGAAAATTTAACTATTTGGTCATTGTTTTTAGATTGTTCTTTTTAGTGGCTAATTTATTTATTTCCCTATTTTCACGAAAACCCACATTATTTATTCTGATAGGAAAAAAATGCCCGCTACGTTATTTTTTAATAGTACAGGTAAAAATATCTCAAAATTGTTAACGTAGTTAATGGACCGCCCATTATTGAACTTTTGACACGAATTTTAATCAATTATTTTTAAAACTCTTCAGTTTAAGAATTTGATCCAAATTTTTTTTTAAATTTTAAACTGAGTTGACATTGAAAACAGTTATCAGCCAGAGAAAATATAAATCAGACGTTCAATGAACTTATTATATTTGCTCAAAGTCGACTGATAAATTGAGAAATTGATAAGAAGTATTTGGTTGACATTGAAAAAGTTATTTATGCAGGCGATGATAAAGAATTGCATCATATTGGGCACGGCCTGTTTACTAGTTATCAATTATACCTTTTACGATATTTTTTCATCTTTTTGGTAGTTTTTCCCTGAAACTGATATCTTTCACGATTTTTTGGTCATCGTTTTGATCATTTTTTTCTGAAACTAAGACATTCTAATTTAGTCTCAGTAGAAAAATATAGGTAAATTAAAATGTAAGTTAAAATGTAAGAGCTCGAACCTCGAACGTTTATTAATTAGTGTAATAAATGTTTTCGAATTGAATTAAAAAAAAAGTTTTATTCTGTGCGACACAAATTTATTGCTGCTGGTTGCATATTATTTTGCAATAACTCTTTCATATAACCCGTTTTGCATACATACCGCCAAATTGCTTCAGTGCATCAAACTTATGCAAAATAGCATTCAGAGTTAACAATTTGCGGTTGATTTTAGCTTTCTTCCCGCTACTGACTTGAATGCCTATACGTGCGCATAATAATAATAATAATAATGATAATAATAATAACTTTTTTTTATAATTATAAATTTGAATATGACATGTACTCTACAAAATTTACACATACATATAGATTTAAGTTTTTTCTTTTAATATAGGGTGACCAGATTTATCATAAAATCAGGAGTCAATTTTTAAACAAAAAGATTGAAGTTCAATCAAAGAGATACATCTTGAACCAATAAGATTAGTTTTCTACAAAAAAAAATTCTCAACAAAATATGTGGATCTTTAATCAAAAAAGACGAATTTTCAACTAAAAAAGATCAATATTTTTAACCCATAGCGAAATAGTTATAGTTCCGAAAGAAAACAATTTTCAACTCAAAAAAAAAATTTTCAGCAAGAATATTTATATTCGGGGCGATTAAGAAATCCCGAAAGATAAAATTCCCGAATTGCAAAATTCTTTAATAATAAATTTCCTGAATAAAAATCTTTTCTTATAATAAGATTGGGAAATTCTAAGATGATAAAATTTCCGAAAGAAATTTGCGGGAATATAAAATATTCAAACTAGAAAATTCCCGAATTTAAGTAGTTGAAACCTTTTGTTATAAATATCATTTATTAATAAAAAGACAATAAACAAATGTTTTTATTTGAACAATATTTACATGTTTCAATTAGGAAATTTTCCATATCGGATATTTTATGATGCAGCAATTTTCTCTCGGGAATTCTAGTTTTCTGGAATTTTCAAATTTGATAATTTTATAAACCCTTAGGAATTTTATTACGCTAGAATTTTTTTATTCAATAATATTATAATGTTCGGAAATTTCACAGATTCTGGGATCTTACTTTTAGGGATTTTTTAGTCGTACCTAAAATTTTATCACAAAAGGTCAATTTTTAACAAAATACGAGAGTGTTTAATCAAATTAAAAAAATGTAACAAACGCTAAAAAAATTAATGTTAACAACAAAAAATAAAAAAGTAAAAAATGATTAAATTTTTAAGCAAACAAATAAATTTTAAGCCAAACAGTTTTATTTTCGAATAAAAAGAATGTTGAATCCAACAGAATATATTAGTTTTAACTTAAAAATGATAAATTTCCTAGCAAATAAGGAATACATTTTTAGTTAAAAATGATTTTTTTAACAAAATAGTTAAATTTTGAACCAAAAAAAGGTTTTTTAATTAAAATAATAATTGATCAACAAAAAAAATGAATTTTTCACAAAGTAGTTCCACTTTTTAACTAACAAAAATCTTAATTTAAAACGAAAAACAGTTTTCAACCAAAAAGTTGCATTTTAAGCCAAAAATATGACATTTCAACGACAGCAGATGATTTATTAAATCAAAAAGACAAATTTTTAACGAATTAGATTAATTTTCGACCAAAAAAGATGAATTTTTAAAAACATACATAATATTTGATCAAAATAGTTACATTTTTAACCAAAAAAAATAGTTTTTAACTAAGAAAATTAATTTTCTATCAAAAAAGATTAATTTTCAAACGAATATATGAATTATAAACTAAAAAATGTGAATTTTGAACCTAAAAGGAAATATTCCAAGTCGCAGTTTAATTAATTAATAATAATTTAATTAATTAATTTTAATTAATCATAAAAACGAATTTTTAACAAAATAGTTAGATTTTCAACCATAGAACAAAAAATAATAACAATAATAAATATAAAAATAAGTAAATAAA
>JAAAKG020143710.1:0-11303 GCA_010014905.2 Druon quercuslanigerum
GATTATTTTGGGTACAGCGCATAGAGTCGCAAATGGAAGAGACCCTCTTCCTAAAATGGTCAGGAAGCATGAAGAAGAGGGCAAAGGAGCGTTTCTATACCAAGTAGCGGAGGAGGCTGCTGAAACACTCGGACTTCAGCATCAGGAGTGAGCAGAATGCATGAAATCTTATCTATCTCGAATACTCACTCATGAAACCCCGGGTTCAGAAAGCACGGGAGAAAAATTTCCGGGAACAGTTCCTCAATATGAGGATGCCCTGCATCTTCCATAGAAGTGTGGACGATCAGTCAATGTCGTGTGAGATAACTTTTGCTTTCCTTAAATCACGCGGCTTGAAGTCGGGCACGGAGGGTTTCATTTTGGCATGTCATGATGGTGTAATTTTCACCTTAACATACCGTCGCCACATTTTGAGCCAAGACATTTCCGATGATAGCTGCAGGGTGTGCCATGCACATCCCAAGCATCTAGGACACATACTATCTAGTTTTCAAACTCATGCGGGAATGACCTACATCCAAAGGCACAATGCTGCACTAAAAGTGTTTTATTACCATCTCTGTCATTCTTACGGCATTAACATTAATATCGCTCCGCTAAACGCTCCTAGGAAAATAGAATCAATTATCCAGAATGAAAAGTGTCGCATATACTGGAACTTTATATTCTGGACAATTGTTTCTGTTGCACTCTCGAGGCCTGACGAAGTTCTCCTTGACTTCGAGAAGCGAACCATGTTCGTTATCGAATTTTCGGCACCAGCTGACAAAAACATCATAGTCAAGGAGAATGAAAACAAAGAGAGGTATACAGACCTTATAAGGGAGTTTCGATAATTGTACCCGGAATATTCTGTTAAATTAATCATCCTTATCATCGGCGCTCTTAAAGGTGCCAAGCTTTCACTGGTTAATAGCCTGAAAAGCATCCCTGCGTGTAAACAATATGCTAAAACACTTGCGGGGAATATGCAGAAGGCGGGCGTCCTTGGGTCGCTCGTGTCCTCAGGATGGACGAGACTTTTGCCGGATCATCGTATTGATTCCGTGAGAGACAGTAAATATCTATCTCACGGTCGTGAGACGTGATTATGCTTGAAATTTTACCACGATTTCGCTGGGATCAGGTGCAATTTTTCAGATTAGCACCCGAATCCGGCAAAATCCTGCGGTTATCCTTATGACAACAATTTAATTATAAGTATAAACGCTTTTCGAGCTACATGGTAAGACACCCCCTAAAAGTTTTCATTTCCGGAGAAAGAAAATCCGTAATTTTTTTTTGTTCGTAATCGAATATTAACACGTGCCACTGGGCACTTCAGTTTTATTTTTCAAAATTATTATTATAATTATTTTAATTATTGGTATTATTATTCATTATATTTATTTTTCAATTGTGGTTTTCAAAATCTCATTTAATAAATCATGTGGAAATTTGGAAATTTCGAAAAATTTAACTCATGTTCCAGGGTTTCATCGAAGCGTGTCAAGTTTTTTAGGGATTTGAGAGGAGTGCCTACGAAATAAAACCATACTAATAACTTTTATTTTATATCCACCCCCACCCTTCCCGCAGCACCCCAAATATTACAAAAAAAAACACACAAAACTACTTTTTTAAGTATTAGTGTCACTTTTTAGCAATTTCCGTCGTATTTTTCATACAAATAATTACTAATGGGCAATTTGAATATTTACCGTAACTTTTTAAACATTTTTCTATTGTTTAAACAGATTTAAATTTTTCGTAATTGTTTCTAGTAAATTTTTCTAAAAATATTATGAAATTATTTAAATAATTATTTACTGTCTATTTTCAAAATTTCTAAAAATTGAGTCAAAGATGTCAACTTTCTTTTTACATTAGTATCCTATGTTACGTTTTGTTCAATAATTTCATACTTTTTATACATTTCTTTTAATGTTCAATAAATTTTTTTAAAACAATTTTGTTTGCTCAAGCAGTTTTTTTTAGCATAGGTTACCAATTTGAAAAAAGTGGACATCTCTGGCTCCATTTTTAGGAGCTTTGATAATAAACAATAATTAATTTTAAAAAAACCAGGCCCACGCGCACACCAGTCCACCGATGTTGCTTCCTTCCACTCACCACCGTCCAGTGCGCCGACCCGCCGCGCAGACACGGGCTATATACCTAGCTGCGCGACGCAGAAACGGCAGCAGTGTCTGTAGAACGTGGGATTTTTCGGCCCCCACCTCTCTCCCATATGGGAGCAATACATTTAAACGCAGCCTGTCGGTGAGTCAGTTCTGCTACATGTAGCGTAGGCCAGCCTCTTGTAGAGCCGAAAATGCACCAGCATGGACCCGAGCTTCCCCAACCTCACGATTCTCTTTCGGTGGCTAACTGCCTAATCTGGTTATTAGAAGGAGTGTTTAGGTAAAGTGAATCTTTCAGGGTGTCAAGAGAATGAAAGCATCTTTTTAGGAAAAACTTAAATGATTGTTTTAAAATTAATTCTAAAAGTAAATTGAAAAAATATTACGAAACATTTTCGATTATTCATGATGGGTAATTATTTTGACCAACTTATTTTTTATTATTTTCTAGCATTTTTATAGAGTATCTGAAAAACTTTAAAGGCATTTTTTTTATTTTGCAGAATTAACGAAATTCAGGCAAAATTTAAAGATTTTTTAAGATTAAAAGATTAGAAGGTCTGAAAAGATTATAAAAACAAAATTATTTCCCTAATTATTGTGTGAAAATTTTTTATGATCTTTTTTTGAAACATGTACTTTAAAAAAAATTAAAGAAGCTTTTTGAACACATAAAACGATTTCCTGAGATTTCAAAAAAGAGTGTAGAAGGTTTTAAAGCTAAATGTTTCAATTCGGTAAGATGGAAAAGTTTAAAAAATTAAACAATTTAGTAAATTACAAAGTCATTTATAAAGTAAATGAGAGTTTAAGAAATATAGGATAAACTTAAGAAGCTTCAAAAAATCTCGAAAGGTATCAAGAGAATAAACAAAGTTTCTTTAAATCCTTGGGAAAATTTAGAAGATTACAGGAAATTTTTTTTTACATTTTGAATGATTTTTCAAATTTTTGATAAAAAGTCTAGACAGATACCAATGTCTTGAGAATGTAAAAACTTTTCAAATAGATAAGAAATTTTTCTAATATTTTGTAAATCCTATAAAATCAAAAAATTTCTTTAAAATCTCCAAGAATCTTTCCTGACACATCTGATACATTCAAAAATCTTTTTTAACTTTATTAAAAATCGTAAAATAATTATATTTTTATAAATTAAAAAGCAAGATACTTATTTTATAGTATATGAAATCCTTACAAATTCTATAATATCTAAAAATACTTATCACAACATTACAAAATTTAGCTTTTACAATTTTGTTTTATTTGTAAAAAAATTGTAATCGGAAATTGATTGTAAATAATTGTAAAATAAATTCTACAAAATTTATTTTATCAAGAAATGTCTCATGATTTTTAAAGGAAAAAAATTATAAAGGTAAGTATTTGTAGCATCTTTATGCCTAACGAACATATTTTTAGAATATTTTCCCTTGATTCTGGTCAGGGTCAAAGGGGGTACAAGTCGTCGTGAAATTTCAAATAAAAACTTAACTCTGTATACATTCATTTTTTAAATGAAAAATAATACTGCTTTTATAGGTATTACTAAAATTTGTTTGAATATGATACCCCTTGATTTTTATTGAAAAATTTTTGTAAATAGTTGGTCATTTTTTTAAATTTTACGACATTTGTGTACTATGTTTGACCTTAGGGAATAAACTTTAGGATTAAAATAATAAAAATATCTCCATTAGTTAGGACAATTATATGAAGAATCGCCTTTCAAATTATGCAAAAAACGTTTAAAAATTTTAACAAACGATTGTACAGATTTGGCTTTAAAGTTATAGACCAGTTAAAAAAATAGATATTTCATTACTTTGGTTGAAACTTTCACTATTTTGTTTTACATTCGATTGTTTTTTTTATTTAAATTAATTTTTTTAATGAAAATTTAACGGTTTTATTTTTGGTTAAAAAGTAATCTTTTCCACTTAAAAGTTAATTTCTTTCTAAAGAATTTTCTATTTTAAACCTTTATATCTTATGGCATGGATGAGTTTTACCTAAGTAAATTTGACTATTCATAGTATTTACGGGCTTTAAGGGTCACTGAATTATAATACAAAGTCAAAATATCAAAACCCAAATGGCGGCCCGAACAGATTTAATTAAAAAACGCTACTCGGGGGTTTAGACGTTATTGCATTCTAATCTCAAGTCTAAATTTGGAAGTTTTGAATGGCGTATACAATACGGGAGAAAGTGATCGGTTTAATATAAAAATAATTATATCAAGCAATGTTCTCGATTTCGGAATTTTCATGCTTTTGATGTGGATTTTTGTGACTTGATGAGCTATTTTAAAATCCAATGTCATCGGCAGTTCTGAATGACGCAAATTGCACTTTACCGAATTTGAGGCTGCGCCCTACCGACAGAAATCTGATATTATTTACTAAGATTCTCAGGGTCAGAGAAGCTTCAGAGAATATTCTCCGCAGACACTTAGGTAGATATTTTTAAAGATCCAGGTAGCTCTCTTAAATGGTCTGAAAGCTATTAAAAGTGTTATGCAGGTAGAAAGACGAAATATTATAAATTTCGAATGATTGAAGTAGTCGATTTAATTAGAAAACCAAGTTTATGAATTGTAGTACTTTAAAAATAAAAAAATTACTTTAATATAGATTAATTACCTGAAGACATTTAAACTTTAAAAAAATGCAATTGCTACCGGCACAAAATGACTAGAAAATCTCTGAAGAATTTTAGGTTCAGGTATTTTCTGAAATTTCTATCTATAGCTACTCATAATATATAATATATTCAAATCGGTACTTACGAAAAAATTTTTTCTCTTATTTCGTGAATCGGTCGTGCTTCCTGACAAAGGTCCCCTGCGTAAGATGGTTTTGTCACCTTTGGGTCTATTTAAAGCTGTATTTTATTGGGCAATTCTTATCTATGCTAGCAAACAACCCATGAAAATAAAGATACTGTAGCAAGCTTTGATGGATATCTTTTGTTTCCAATTTTGAAAAAAGGGACTTAAAAGTTACAAAATTAAAATCTACGATTCTATATGATTACAAATATTTAAAGTTTGCCTTGATAAGTTTAGAATATATCACGTTTAAGTGTCTCGTAAACTATACGAAATGCGTAAAAACAGATAGCATTTTTAGATTCATCGTCAGGACTTTACAGTCCGCTAATAACTGTATAAATAAAAAAGTTGTCACAAATAAATATATGCAGGAAAATAAATAAACAAAATTTTTTGTGTACATTGGGATTTGTTTTATGAAGACTTTATGACAGCCAAAACTTTCTTAACTGTATGTCGTCTTTGGGAATCCTCAAGGTTCGACCACCATAAATTAAAACATAGAAAAGGGCCTGACATTTTCGCCTGAGACGTTGCTGAGATTTCTTTTGGTTAGGGCGCAATCAGAAAATCTCTCCGAAGATTTCTTCTAATTTTCTTGCAAAGAAACAAAACAAAACACTGATGCATTCATTACTTCGGCATTAAGTCGAAGCTTAGTTAAATTTTTCATTAAAGGAGCTAATTAACTAACAATTATAGTACCTCAAATAGCTCAGCCTTATACCCGATAACTAGCAATTAATAATTGAAATCCTTTGGATAAATGTCTAGTTTAGTGTAGGTTTTTAAATTTATGGTATACAGTTTCACATAAAACCGATCATATTGGTCCGTCTGGGATCCTTTATTTAATTTTCCTTAATTTATAGTTCAGATCTAAAGAAAAGTGACCTGAAAAACCCCTGTGTAACACTTGTTAATCAAATCTGTTTCATTTTTCCAATTTCAGTCCGCCATTTTCAATTTTAAAATATTGAACATGTAGATCTGAGATTGCCGACATAAGAAACCCCAGATTAGCGTTTTCTAATCAAAGCAATTATATCCTCCAAATTTTGTGCCAAAGTATTGGATCCATCATTTTTATTTTGGTTTAGTCATGTCGGTTCGGTTTTATAATTTGGCTCCATTGTAATGGATCCGCCATTTTGGATGGCGAGGCTTTTGCTTTTGATTCTAATTCAGTAACCTTTAAAAACCCTAAAATATGATGAATATTCAAATTTAGTTTTGATTGATAGCATTCATTTAATGAAGGTTTAAAATAGAAAATTCAATTTTTTAGGAAACAGGAAGCCGTCAGCTGATTTAAAGCCCGGATTTGGACTTGGCATGATAAAAGCTATTGAAAAATATGTGTAGCATATTAAGTATAATCTCATAACGCCCATAAAATTCAATAATAAAAAATTTCAAAAATGTCAAATTTAACCTAGATTTTAAAATTCAAACAATTTTTTTTAAGCCTTTCTATATTTTTCCTCTAATCTGTAGTTATTCATTTTTAAATCCCAAAAACTTTCATCCATTTAGGCCATTCTTATCAAATGTTCTACGATTTTGTCACGGATCTTTTCACTTTAGCCCAGTGTGTGCCAATTAGGCCGATGAAATTTTGTATTTTGTTTAAGTAATGTAATTTCATTCATTTAATCAGCGTGCCCAGAGGCAACAGAAGAAAGCATGGTTAGAATGTGTGAATGAGACCCGAGATATACGAAGCCACAGAAACACGAGAGCTTGCATGAAAAACTGCATGGACGTGAAAGAAGCTAGAGAAGTATGCCAGGACAGAAAAGTATGGCGACAAATAGTTAATGAAAAGAGTGTCAGTAGAGTGAATGACGCCCGAAACAAAAGACCTTGGATACTAATGGACCTATGTGGAGAACCTCACATGACGACTTTGTGAAGATCTTCACTTGGGGTGATAGCTAGAGAGATTGGTCGACAACCTTGGTCGGAACAGTGTTACGGAACGAACGTGTTATTTAAATCAGTAACCCGAGAATTCCAGATCAATCTAAAAATCCTATAACCCCGTCCTCATTTTACTCCCTTCCCTAGCGAGTGAGTCTCGCCTACCCCGAAAGGGAAACTGCTTAATGGTGTAATAATAATAATAATAATTATTATTATTATTTATAATGTAATTGAAAATAGGGCTTTAGTGACATGTCTATTATATGTTGAGGGTTCTTAAACGCTGTTCTTAATTAAATTCAAAATAAAGTAGGGTTGCTATGAGTTAGGGACTTCCGGAGAATCAGGAATCTATGAAAAAAATGCCGAAATAAACTCAAAATTGGTCAATATTATTGTACCTATGCTCATAGAACATCAATAATTCTATTGATATTTGACCTACTTATTATAACAAAATTCTAAACTGTACTGCTTAACTTGATAGGTGCAAATAAGACTATACCATAATTTAATTCTGAGATTATAAAGACGTAGATTTTTCCTTTTTACATTAAAAAAATTATTCTTTTTATCACAAATTTATTAGATTGATTGCTAGATCGATATATACTAACGAATTTACACCTTATTACTACAGTTGCTATTGTTATAAAAAAATGTTTTCAACAATTATTCAATTTTGGTTTTTATTTCTGGACTGTCACTTTTCTTACCATTGGACAAAATTAAAACTGTTTTATAAGTGATCATTGATGTTGGTAATACGTAGTTAATGATGTTTTAACAAATTAGTTAAAGAGCAACAAATAATCTTTATTTATAATATCAGAAAATATAAAGAAATTCTTCAATTAAACGTGTTTTTTTCGTAGAAATAATAATTTTTTCTATTAAATCTTGTTGGAAACAAAATTATATTTATATTCAGTATAGGCGTTTGTCTGTTAATGAAACTTACGATTGTTATGAAAAAAGAATGGAACAAACATGCAACTATAACAGTTCTGTAGTATATAATTGATTGTTTCGTTCTCACTATTCAAGGAAAACTAGAT
Organism: Druon quercuslanigerum; assembly: GCA_010014905.2. Taxonomy (NCBI): domain Eukaryota; kingdom Metazoa; phylum Arthropoda; class Insecta; order Hymenoptera; family Cynipidae; genus Druon; species Druon quercuslanigerum. The sequence continues at coordinate 7,947 of JAAAKG020143710.1, forward strand.
ATTGCTATTGTAGCCGTTTCCTACGTCCTATGTCAGAGATCCTTGGAAAATATTAGGTCTTCAACAAAATATTTCACTCTTTTTTAATTTACGACTGCTATGTAAATAGTTTTATATGTGAATAACAAAAATGCACTACCCAGCTCCCTTTTGTCACCTTTTAAATGTAACACATGGCCTGAATCTGTTCCGCAGCCCCTGTCCTGAGTCTTGAAAACCCATTGGTATTCTTTGATTAAACTCGGTCACGTTACAATATGAATTGTCTAATTAATTCTGCAATTTCGGTATCAGTTTGAAGTACGAATTTTTCCCATTCCTGCACTATATATAAATCAAATAACACTAACACTTACACTATTTACTTTCCAAAAACATTTAATAAGAAAAAAATCATTTTTTCCACAAAAGCTTGCTCCCAAGAAGATTTAATGATAAAAATAACGTTTCTGCGAAAAAGAACATTCAGTTGGAACACTTGTTTAATATATTTGTTATGAACAATATTATTTATTTACTTTTAAGAATAGTTCATAATTGATCATCATTTCTGAAATAGTTTTAATTTGGTTCAATTTTCTAAATTTTTAGAGATAAAAGTCATTCTCGAAAATGCTAACTTTTTCACTATACTATATTCACTATATTTTTATGAATTTAGTGCTGAGCATTTCTAAAAAATGATAAAAATCCGTCGGTTCTTCAGTTTTCAGCGAAGTGTCTTCAGTTTAAAAAAAAACAAGGCGGACAAAAATGTTTAGAGAACACTGCAGTTATTTTAAGAGCAAAATAAATGTAATAATGTTTTTCTTTATTTCATCCAAGCGATTATAAACTACAGTGGGAAAAACTGCGAACGAAGCAAGTCAAAAGCCGAGAAGAGAAAAACGAGAAGCTACTTAAAATATCAACAAAAGGCGTTACAGGGACGCCTGTGTCGCTTGTATCTACATTGAATACGCGGAGAGAAGTGTTCGATATTTATTTGAAACACCCAGGAAATGAATCTAGTGAAGATGAAGAAGGAGAAGAAGATACTGCTGAAGCCAGCGAAGCGCAAAAGGAAGAAGAGGCTGATCAGTCTTTCCAGAACTTTCTCAACGCACAAAAGAAAGTAAAACATAACAAAAAACTTGAAAAGACACCCGGCACCAGTAAAGAACATTGAACCTTCGTACTTTTGTATGTTACTTTATTTTAACATCCTATTTGTTTTTTTTTCGAATAATTTGTAATAAATATATCTAATTTCCGAATATTTATTTTTCCTATTTCGATTACCTAAACGTAAAGAAATGAACTGAGGAATGGAAAAATCAAAACACTTATTTACAAATCTTACAAAAATTCTTTATTCGTCACCCTCAAGTTCATCAAAGTCTCTCGTTCTTACATCCTCTTCCTCTCCATACTGAATAATATTATCAATAGTCAATTTGATATCTGCAATACTTTCTCGATCTTTGATATTCAGAGGATAAAACTTGACAAGACTGTAATTTTCTATTATTGATCCTAGAGCATTTGTTAATTTGAAATATTTCTGATGCCACGAGTCATCGGCCATCTCAGCTAACAAGCTATGTGGATCCGGCTCTAAATATTTATTCAATTGGTTCTTTACATTTTTGGATAAAAGATCCATTTTAGTGAGAATGTTTACATGTGGTAATTCTAAATTAATCATTACAGTAAGTGCTGTCATAGTGCCTGACAAAAACTTCGGACCATCAACCATAAATTGACTGTCTAATACGTACACGCCACATAAATGAAAATTCATCTTCTGTAGAGTGGAAATCAACTGTTGCATTTCGGTCATGTGAGTATAGAGTTCTATTTGGCCGGGACAATCAAATATTATGTAGTCATCATCGCTGTCTCCCAGTTGTTCTTCTAGCCACTCGATATGTGAAATTAAGTACCTGCCAAAAAAATATTGCGGTTAATTAATGTTTCAGTACTATTATTCTGAAAATCATTGTAAAATAAGCAATACCATATTATATTACAGGATGGCCACTCAAAACTCAGAAAAAATGCCAGGTTTCTTCCTGGTTACGTACATTTTCAAATTCAATTAAAAACTAAACAATTCGTAGTTTTTATTACTGGAAAAAGTATCTCCAAATTAAAGAATCTAATTCCAAGCCTGGGGGAACAATTATAATTTGGAAACATGAAAAATTGAAAATGATGTATTTTTTTCAATCTTACAAAATATAACTAAAAAAGTCATCTTTTGCAACAGAATTTCACGAAAAGCCTTAGATCGAGAAAAGCATGTTTCCAAAAATCAATGTGACCTGTTTATAAGAGTCAGTTATATAACCATGGATATAAGAGGGAGAAAATGAAGAGTCAACCAAACCAACCTCTCATTCTTTTCCTTATTTTTTATACAACTAGGAACCAACATGTTTCGATATGAATTTATACACCAAGGGAACTTTAAAAGAAAACTACGGGTACATATTTTGATCTCATGCTTGATATAATTACAAATTTCGATCTGAAATTAAAATGAAATATTAAGGTAGTATTTACATTTTTTATGTGCCGATCTTCAATACTTTTCTTGAAATCTATTTAAATACTTTTTATATTATTTAAACAACCAAGACCAGAGGTTCCGAGATAATACTATCTCTTATTAAAATATGGCACCGAGTCTGACGGTCGCTGCATTACAGTCCCGTGTAATCGTCGTTATTCTTGAAATTTCCTGACAGAAAAACGTTTCGATTTTGATCATAAGAAGTGCCGAGGTGCCGATTCCGTGGATGTTTGGTGAGCTGCAGCAGATGCAGCCTATTGATTGGCTTTTCTTATTATAAAAAGTAGTGACTGAGTGCTTCCTTGTATTATAATCATCGACAGTCATTATCTCGCTAACGTGTGATCAGCTAGTACCCGCAGGGCTGTACCGAGTAATAGAAGAACCTGTTATACCTATTTTCAGACATGACTCGATTTAAGCCAATCTGTCTTATATTAGGAAAGATAAGTCTTCAAGAAAAGATGATATGCTCATACTGAGGGGTTCAGTAGTCCCGATTCAGTGCGATCTCGACCCTTTTGAGTCTAGCATTCGTCTAGTATCATCTAGAAAGGGGTCAATTCTAGATGATCTGCCCCTAGACAATCTTATCTATAAATCGTCTAGATTTCCATCGGGGGTTAGGGGAGAGTATGCCTCGGATTGTCTTTTGGAATCCTCACAGTTCTTTAAACTTAACCGAGATTTCAATGTTTAGGTTAGATTTGGATAGCTTCTGTATAGGCTGGGGCGAAAAACCAACATTGTGCGTCCAGGAAACGCCTGGGTGCGGAAAAGTGTCCCAGTCCAATCCGAAA
>JAAAKG020143711.1:0-11303 GCA_010014905.2 Druon quercuslanigerum
ATATATTTTCTATTTAAAACCTAGAAAATTTAAACCTAAACTCAACACGGTTTAATTCTACATCGTAAAACTTTTTAGAAAAGAAAAGTAATATAAATTTTAAAAAGTTTGATTCCATGCCATGTTTCAATGCCATGCTTCTTTAGAAGAAATTTTTTATAAAAATAGAAAAAAAATATAACACACACAATTTTAAATTATTATACCTCTTCTAGGGAGTTTTTTCCATTTTTTACCAAAGAAACGCGTGAAAAAACATTTTAGTCTTTTTTAAGAAATTCTTAGATAAAAAGTTTAAGTAAGGCGGATGTACGTCCAGCCTATTATTTAAAAATAAATTTAAACACTGATTTAAAAAAAATGTATGTAAGAAAGCCAATTTTATTTTTGATTTTATTTCTACAGGCCAAGAGCTTCAATTTTGAACCATTGGCGAAGAAAATTGCACTAAAAGAAAAGTGTCAAGCATAGCGGTCTAACAAAACAAATTTTCCTAATATATCTTATATTTAAACCACTTATATAAAAAAATAAAACTATAATAACGAAAATTTGATTTTTGATCTTAGTTCTATATGCTAAGAGGTTCAATTTAGAGTATCCCTATCCCTCTCGATATCCCTATCCCTATTCCACTGAATTCTTTTAAAATATTTTTTTTTAGTCAAACAAATATTGAAATTACTCACAAAAGAAGAAGTATAAAATTAAAAAAGATTTTTGAATATTTAAGATGTGTCTAAAAAGAATGTAAAATGCTAAAAAGTTGATTTTACAGGATTCTACAAACTATTAAGAAAATTCAAAATATCTAAAAAGATATTTAGGGCTTCTAGAAGTCTGGGAAAAATAAAAAAATTTGATAAATTTTTTTAATTATTCCAAGTTTTAATAAATTTTAAACCTATTTTGAATAGATTAAAAATTTTTTTTAAACTTGGAATAATTTTTTTAAGTCAAACAAATGAGGGGCCGGATCGTATAAGGGCGTATAGAATTTTCTCGTGCGAAATCATAGTCCCCTGGGGGCTTCAAAACAAATTTTGGATATAAAATTTTTGAAGGACATATCTGGACGTGAAATTTTATTGTGCATCTTTTTTCTTCTAGACAAAAAGTTTTAACATTTTTAGTTTTCGAAATAAAATAAAAAAACTGACTTTTTTGAAAAACTTGATTTTAATCCTTTTTTCACTTTAACTCATGCTCAGTGCTTCAGGTTTTGAAATTTTTAATGAAAATTTAAGGAAATGTGATTTAAGATGTCCTTCGATTGACAATATGATAGGAATTCAAAACCGTTGTCTTCAAAAATTATTATTAATTTTTTTCTGATGCTCGGCGCGAATCGAACATTTGTAACTTCCAGCGTTTCGTTTAGCGAGGGAATTTTGAGGAGGCAGATACTTCTCGCGACAAAAATTCGGAGAAAGGTATAATGAAGTTTTTTGGAAAGTTTTAGATCAAAATATTTAATAGTTTCGGAGTAGTTATGATTTTAGTGAACGTCAGCACTGGAGTTTTCGATCTTACTATGCACTCCGCTGTGCCATGTTCTCTCGCTAGAGAGTTTTTGCTTATAATATGATCGTATGAAATTTTTTAGTGAATAACAGTTAAACAAAAATAAGTTACCAAAATGTTCATGAATTTTATTTAATTTTGAATTTATTTTTCTGGTTTCTTTAGATTTAAATGTAGGATACTTTAATGTACACCTAATGTTTACACCGAAATTCGGCTTAACTCGTGAGCGACCTTGAACATGCATTTTGAAAACAAACCGATGCACAAATTTTCTTACACTTTGTCTAAATCTATTTCAAAAAAAAAAGAGATCAGTTACTCCTTAACTATGCTCTGGACAGTGCACATTAAATTAAACTTTAAGCTTAATAAAGTTGAATATCTCACGAAAACTCCAGCGTGGACGTTCACTAAAATCATAACTACTCCTAAACTATTAAATATTTTGATCTGAAACTTTGCAAAAAACTTCATTATACCTTTTTCCGAATTTTTGTTGCAAGAAGTATTTGCCTGCACAAAATTCCCTCGCTAAACGAAACGCTGGAAGTTACAAGTGTTCGATTCTCGCCGAGCATCAGAAAAAAATTAATAATAATTTTTGAAAACAACGGTTTTAAATTCCTATCATCTTGTCAATCGGATGACATCTTAAAGCACGTTCCCTGAAATTTTCATTAAAAATTTCGAAAACTGAAGCACTGAGCACGACTTAAAGTGAAAAACGGATTAAAATCAAGTTTTTCAAAAAAGTCAGTTTTTTTATTTTATTTCGAAAACTAAAAATGTTAAAACTTTTTTTCTAGAGGAAGAAAGATGCAAGATAAAATTTCACGTTCAGACATATCCCAAAAAAATTTTTAATCCAAAATTTGTTTTAAAGCTTCCAGGGGACTATGATTTCGCACGAGAAAATACTGAACGACCTTATACGATCCGGTCCCTCAAATATTGAAATTCCTTAGAAAAGAAGAAGTATTATTAGTTTTTTTTTAAACTGACATAAATATAAATTTTATAATATTCTTGATAAAGTTAGAAAAGATTTTTGAATATTTCAGATGTGTCAAAAAAGAATGTAAAAGACAAAAAAGTTGATTTTACAGGATTCTGCAAAATATTAGAAAAATTCAAACTAGCATAAAAGATATTTAGGGCTTCTAGAAGTCTGGGAGAAATCAAAAAAATTTTATAAATTTTTTTAATTATTTCAAGTTTTAATAAATTTTGAATCTACTTTGAATAGACTAAAAATTTTTTAAACTTGAAATAATTTTTTTTAGTGAAACAAATATTGAAATTACTTAGAAAAGAAGAAGTATTATTAGTTTGTTTTTAAACTTACAGAAATGTAAATTTTGTAATATTCTTGATAAAATTAGAAAAGATTTATGAATATTTCAGATGTGTCAAAAGGGAATGTAAAAGTCTAAAAAGTTGATTTTACAGTATTCTACAAACTATTAGGAAAATTCAAACTATCTTTTCAGATATTTAGGACTTCTAGAAGTCTGGAAGAAATAAAAAAAAATTGATAAAGTTTTTTAATTATTTCAAGTTGTAAAAAGTTGTAAATCTATTCAAAACGTTTTAAATTCTTAATAATAATTTTAGATGACTCAATTGAAAAAAAGTTAATAACTATTCAAAATATAAAAAAACTTCCTCAAAATCTTTCAAACTTTTCTGCGAATTAAAAAAAATTGTATGCAATTCACACCTTTCAAAATTCTTATAAAACTTGTAAAGTTTTGGTTCTAATCTTTAAAAAATCTAAATTTTTAAAAATCACTTGCAGTTTAAAATTGTTTCTTTACTCTCTTCTAATCTTCTAAATATTTCTTAAATTTACCCAGATTTTTTAAATGTTAAAATCTTGCCAAATTGAAACATCTAGCTTTTAAATCTTCTACTCTTTATCGAAATTTAAGGCATTTTTTTGAAATTTGCTCTTAAAGTACATTTTCAAAAATAAAAAGTTGCCAAAAAATGTATTCATAAATTTGAAGAAAATTCTCTTTTTAATCCTTTTATTTTTTAAACCTTCTGATATTATTAAATTATTTACAATTTTTGTGATTTTTTTAAGTACAAAACAAATTAATGGAATTGTTTCAAAATGCTTCAGATTCTGCTTTGAAAATTTTAGAAATCCTTTGAAATATTTTTAAATCTTTTAAAATATTGTCTTGAAGTATTCTATTGAAATTAAATTTTCAAAACAAAAAAATCATTTTATTTTTTCCTAGGAACCTTAAATAATTTTTTTTATTTTCTTGAAAGCTTACAGCATTCCTAAAATATCTTATAAGTTTTTATTATTTTCCAATAGCTTTAAAAGATCTAAGTATCTCATAAACTTACTCAAATTTGTTCTGAAAAATATTTATTTTATTTCGATACTCAAGTATAATAAATAATGATGTTATATAGGTTTTTGGAACATTTTTCTTTATTATCACTGCATTAACTTAATTTAAATAATCATTTTTAAAAACCAAAGCTTTCCAAAAAACGGTTAATTAATTCTTGTTCTATTAAAAGTTAAACTCGCTTTTACATTGTGATCTGATAATATGAAAAAATTAACCTCAGAACTCGATATTCATCTAGTAAAATATCAAAAACCAGTCTGAAGTGTCCGTTTATAGCACAAATTTTCATATTTTAGGTTCAATAATTAAAAGAAGTGGTTTACAAATCGTTTACCTTTTACATTTGCCATATTTACCTTATCATTTGGGAACGCTAACCCACGTACCTTCATTGTCCCGAGTTGCACACATTATTCTTCGAAGAGAACCATTTTTAGACAATTTCCCACTTCGATTTTTTCTAGGTCAACAAATGCTTAAGGTGGGGGGGTGGGGGGGGGGGGCGTGGAGAGACATTTTGTTACGATTTGTTATCGGAGGGGTCCGTTACTCATGTACCTCATTTTTACTAATTTACAAAAAAATTCTCGTGAACATTATCTTTTTAGTTATAAATTTTATTATTTGGTTGAAAATTTAACAGTTTTCTTAAATAGACATCCCTTTTGGTTGCGAAATTAATTTTTTTATTAAAAATTCATCTTTTGAGTTGAAAGTTCAATTTTTTTCGTAGAGCATTAAACTTTTGTATAAAATTCGTATTTTTTCCTGATAAGTCAATTGAAATCTTTTTTTGATGGAAACTTTTTTTTTTCTGAAAATTTGTCTTTTTAATTTAAAAGTCCATTTCATTTTTTCGAGGTCAGTAAATGCACAAAATTCTTTTTTACTTACTCTCAAACTTTTTTCTTTAAATGAAGAATATTAATTTTTTGCCAAAAAAGCCGAAGTTTTAACGAAATTTTATAAATATTTAGGTAAATTAATGGAATAGTAGATGTAATGTTAGTCCAGACTTTATTTGATTCATTTTTAATATTTTTTCCTTAAAAGTATTTCAGCTAAATCGTTGAATTTTTAATTTAAGTAAATTAGTTTTTAACCAAAAGTAGATTAGGTTAATTTCCATTGAGGAGAGTTCATTTTTAATAAAAAAAAAAAGAATTTTCGAAGAAGCAGTATAACTTTTTGGCCAAAGACATGTTTGAATCTTATACAAAATTGTTGAGTTTTCAACCAAAAAGTATGACTTCTTAATAAAATTGTTGAATTTTTAACAAAATAATTAAATTTTCTGCTAAATAATAAAATTCTTAACCGCAAAAGATCAATTCTTTACCAAAAATTTAATAGTAGACTTTTCAACCGAAAAGACTTTTCTTTGAACTAAAAATAGTATAAAAGATATTTTTTTTAAAGAAATTAATAAAGTTGGAAATTTTAAATTTGTATCGAAAATACTGTTTTATTCAGTTTAGGAACGATTTATATATTAAAAGTATTATGGGTATTTGAATATTAATAAATATATGGAAGGGGGGGGGGGGATTATATTTATTTTGTTATGGTTCGTTACAGTGGAAAGGGGTGTCTTAGAGTAATTATACGAACTGTAACGAATTGTACGAACTCTAACCCACGCGTCTTCAAGCGCCAACCCACGTACCTTCACTGTCCCGATTATCACACCTTCTTCGTCGAATAGGACCATTCTTAGATTACTTGTACATTTCGCTTTTTCTAGGTCAGTAAATGCACAAAAATCTTTTTTTCTTACCCTCAAACTTTTTTCTGTCAAATTTTTAACCAAGAATATTAATTTTCTAATATTAATTTGTTTTCTTCAAAGTTTTTTAGCTAAATAGTTGTATTTTTAATTTAAATAAATTAGTTTTTAACTAAAAGTGTATTAGGTAAATTTCCATTTGAGGGCACTTAATTTTTAATGAAAAAGCAGAATTTTCGAAGAAGGAGTTTAATTTTTTTACCAAATACGTGTTTGAGTTTTATACAAAATTGTTAAATTTTCAACCAAAAAGTATAATTTCTTAATAAAATTGTTGAATTTTCAACAAAATAATTAAATTTTCAGCTAAATAATATAATTCTTAACGGCAAAAAATCAATTCTTTATCAAAAATTTAATAGTAGACTTATCAACCGAAAATATTTTTCTTTGAACTAAAATTTTCAGAAAAGAGATTTTTTTTAAAAGAAATAAAAAAAGTTGTAAATTTTAAATTTGTAACTGAAATACTGTTTTATTCCTTTTAAGAACGACTCTATGTTAAAAGCATTACGGGTATTTGAATATTAATAAATAAATAACAAATTTCTGTATTTCTGATTTCTATTTCTTTATGGTTCGTTACAATGGAAAGGGGTGTCTTAGAGAGGGCCTGAAAGCCGTTACGTAATTTAAGTGCGGCCCCTTATCAATTGCGAAGTGCAAACGCTAACCCATGCGTCTTCAAACCCTAACCCACGTACCTCCAGTGTCCCGAAGTCATTACTTGTCCATTTCGCTCTTTCTAGGTCAGTAAATGCACAAAAGTCTTTTATTCTTTCTCTCAAACTTTTTTTTGTGTTTTCTTCTGTTATTTTAATTGCCTTACGAATAAGTATTGTCGAATATGAAAGTAAATATTCAAGTTATGTGAAATATTCTTCGGAATTTTTGTATCGGACTAAAATGTTACAACAATCGAAGCTATCTGCATGCAGAGTCGGTGGTTTTCATACCACTGCTTACATTCTTTGGCTAACTCCGAGCTTACGCTTCAAGAGTAAATGTGCACGAGTGAGTGGACGCATAACTTGTATTTGCATACTTGGCTGTCGTCTGTGCACACACTGTCTACATCAATTTCTATTTTGCACATATGTGTACTAAAGAATGAGGCTCTAATACCCACACATTACTGTGTAACATTGGCAAATAAGGAAAATCCGTTATCTGCATTGTTTGGGTTATTTTAATTCATTATATTGCAAAATAACACATTTTCAAGTAAATAACGTCTTCACATATATTTTTTTTACCAAATAAAGAAGTTTTGGAACCACTTGTTATCAATTTAAAGCATGTTATGTCCGAGTTTTTAAATTTTCATCTTCAAACTTTAAGGATTAATTAACTGTTTTAAATAATAACATCTCCCAACAATTATTTTTTATTAAACTGCACTATTGACATTATTTAATACTTTTTCAGCGATAAAACTATTTTGCTACTATTTTTAAAAAAGTGACTCCAAAGGCACCATTTTCGAATAAAAAAGACGAATTTTCAATTAAGAGAGATTTTCAGGTCAATTTAGAAATAAAAATTCATAAAACAAATTGAAATTTTAATGGCAATAGTATACGGTTAAAAAAAAGCAATTAAATGTAAAACCAAATAGTTAAATTTTTAACGAAAAAGATGGCTTCTGAACAAAATTTATTAATTTTGAACCAAATAGTTTAATTTGAAACGAAAAAGATTAATTTTCTACCAGAAAAGTAGAATTTAAAAAAATCACATAAATTTAAAAAATTACAATATTTTAATTTTAAATGAAGAAGCTTAATTTCCTACCGAAAAGACAAATTTTCAACAAATTTCATTAATTTTCGACTAAATACTGTAAATAATGTATGTGATGTTAATCCAAATTTTTTCCATTGTAATTATTAGTCTATATTTTTTTCGTTTCTAAATCTTTTTTAAATTAAGAAGAGGATTTTTAAAAAAGATAGTTGAATTTTAAGGTAAAAAAATTAATTATCAACAAACAAACAAAATATTTCCATCTAAATTTATGAATCATCAACCAAAAGAATAAACTACTAAGAAAGCAGTTGAACTTTCTACAATGTAATAGTTGATTTTTTAGCAATAAAAGATTTTAATTTGAAAAACAGTTGCATTTAACTGCAACAAAGATGAATGTTCAAAAAAATGCTTTAATTTTTCGGCAAAAAATTTATTTTGTAAAAATAAATAAATAAATAAATAAAAATAAAATAAATAAAAAAGAAGCATTTTAATTTTATTACCAAATAGATCTTTGAATATTATACAAAATTGTTAAACATTCGAGCCGAAAAGTTCGAATTTAAAGCGAATTTTCTAGTATTTCAACGTTCAACCAAAGATCTAAATTTTCAACCTAAAATTAATAATTAAAAACAAAAATTGTTGAATTACGAGCTTTTCAAGCAAAAAGTTATTTTTCAACCAAAAAAGATTCATTTTTAACCAGAAAGTTTAATTTTCAACGAAAAAGATTAATTGTCTACCAGAAAAGTAGAATTTAAAATAAAACACATAAGTTTAAAAAAAGTACAATATTTTAATTTTAAATCAAGAAGCTTAATTTCCTACCGAAAATACAAATTCTGAACAAACTTCATTAGTTTTTGAATAAATACTGTAAAGAATGTATGTGATGTTATTTGAAAAATTTTTCATTATAATTATTAGTCTATATTTTTTTCGTTTCTAAATCTTTTTTAAATTATTAGTTAAATTTTTAAACCAAAAAAGATCCAGTTTTAACTAAAAACAGAGTAGTTAAATTTTCATTGAGGAGAATTAAGTTTTAATAACAAAAAAAAAAAGAAATTTCTACAAAAAAGATTGGGTTCTTACCAAATAATTAAATATTATATCCAATTGTTTAATTTTATACAAAAATGTTGAACTTTGAAGCCAAAAAGACGAATGTTCAAAAAAATACTTAATTTCTCTCCAAAAAGTTTATTTTGGAACAAAAAAAAACACGGATTACTGAAACCAAATACGTAAATTTTTAACCAAATTAGTTGCATTTTTATCCAAGAAAAGTAGTTTTCTGCCAAAATAAAAAAACAATTTTTAACAAAATTACGTCAATTTTTAATTAAATATTTGAAACAAGGATGTCATGATAGTGCAAAATTAAGTTGATTAATGTTTAGTTTATGCTTACTTCGTATCTAAAATTTTAAACTTTTTTTAACAAAAAAATGTTTTATATTTTTCAAAAAATCGAATTAAAAATAAATAAAAAAAGTTAGGTTCAACCAAAAAAAAATTAATTTTCGACAAAATAATTGATTTTTTTACAAAAAATTAATTTTTTTACCCAAAAAAGAAGAATTTTCAACAAAATACATCAATTGTTTACCAAAGAATCGAGTTTTTAACCAAGAATATTAATTTTCTGCCAAAAAAGACGAAGTTTTAACAAAATATTATAATTATTCAACTAAATAAATGGAACAGTAGATGTAATGTTAGTTAAGACTTTATTTGATTCTCTTTAGTCTTTTTTTTCCTTGAAAGTTGTTCAGATAAATAGGTGAATTTTTAGTTTAAATAAACTATTTTTTAGTCAAAAGTGAATTAGGTGAATTTCCATTCAGGAGAATTAATTTTTAATAAAAAAAAGAAGAATTTTTAAAAAGAAACAGTTTAATTTTTTCTCCAAATACATCTTTGGTTTTTATACAAAATTGTTAAATTTTTGAGCCAAAAAGACGAATTTTCTAGTATTTCAGCCTTCAACCGAAGAGCTGAATTTTCAGCCTAAAATTATTAATTAAAAACAAAAACAGTTCGATGTAACTAGCATGGGCGAACATTAAGAAAAACTTTATTCTTACTTAATATATACATTTTTAGCCAAATAGTTCAATTTTATACCAAATTGTTGAATTACGAGCCGAAAACTATAGAAAACAATTGACTTTTCAAGAAAAAAGTTTTTTTTTAACCAAAAAAGATTAATTTTTAACCAGAAAGTTTAATTTTAAACGAAAAAGATTAATTTTCTACCAGAAAAGTAGAATTTTTAATGAAACACATAAATATAAAAAAGTACAATATTTTAATTTTAAAGCAAGAAGCTTAATTTCCTACCGAAAAGACAAGTTTTGAACAAACTTCATTAATTTTCGAATAAATACTGTAAAGAATGTATGTAATTTTAATCAAATTTTTTGTATTATAATTATTAGTCTATATTGTTTTCGTTTCTAAATCTTTTTTTAATTAGTAGTTGAATTTTTTAACCAAAAAAATCCGGTTTTAACTAAAAACAGAATAGTTAAATTTTTTAATGAGGAGAATTAACTTTTATTAAAACAAAAGAAATTTCCACAATATAGATTGGGTTCTTACCAAATGGTTAAATATTATATCAAATTCTTGAATTTTATAAAAAATGTTGAACTTTAAAGCCAAATAGACGAATTTTCTATAAAGCAGTGGAATTTTTTACCTAAGAATAGGATTTTTAAACAAAATTGTTAAATTTTAATGTAAAAAAATTAATTATTAACAGAAAGATTTTCATATAAATTTATGAATATCAACGAAAAGGATGAACTACTAAGAAAGCGGTTTAACTTTCTACCGAAAATGGCGTAGTAAATTTTTTATTAAAAATAATTAATTTTCAACATCTAAGAAGTTGAACTTACAGCCTAAAAATAGAAGTTAAAGAAAAATATAATGTTTTATATTTAACAAAAAATCAAAATTAAAATTAAGCAAAAACAGTTGGGTTTAACCAAAAAATATCAATTTTCGACAAAATAATTTATTTTTAACAAAATAGTTATTTTTGAACAAAATAAGAAGAGTTTTCAACAAAATACTTAAATTTTTGACCAAATAATCGAATTTTTAACCAAGATTATTAATTTTCTGCTAAAAAAGCCGAAGTTTTGACAAAATTTTATAAATATTTAACTAAACAAATTTAACAGTAGATGTAATGTTAGTTTAGACTTTATTTGGTTCATTTTTAGTATTTTTTTTCCTGGACAGTTTTTCAGCTAAATAGTATAATTTTTAATTTGAATGAATTAGTTTTTAACCAAAAGTGGATTAGGTGAATTTCCATCAAGGAAAATTATGTTTTAATAAAAAAGAAGAATTTTCAAAGAGAAGCAGTTTTAATTTTTTTAAATCTTTGAATTTTATATAAAATTGTTAAATTTTCAAGCCAAAAAGACGAATTTTCTAGTATTTCAACCTTCAACCAAAGATCTAAATTTTCAACAAATTTAATTAATTTTCGAATAAATACTGCAAAGAATGTATGTGATGTTAATCCAATTTTTTTTTTCATTATAATTATTAGCCTATATTGTTTTCGTTTCTAAATCTTTTTTAAATTATTAGTTGAATTTTTAAACCAAAAAAGATCCAGTTTTAACTAAAAACAGAGTAGTTAAATTTTTAGTGAAGAGAATTAACTTTTATTAAAAAACAGAAATTTCCACAAAGCAGATTGGGTTCTTATCAAATGGTTAAATATTATATCCAATTGTTGAATTTCATGCAAAAATGTTGATCATTGAAGCCAAAAAAAACGAATTTTCTATAAAACTGTGAAATTTTTAACATAAGAAGAGGATTTAAAAAAA
>JAAAKG020143712.1:0-11303 GCA_010014905.2 Druon quercuslanigerum
GTTGAGATTTCATAAATTTACCAACTTAACACCGGAGCAGTGCATTTAATAGAAAAAATGCTTTTTCGCACCAAAATGTCGCACCACGTCATTACAACTGTACACTTCGTTGTACAGTTGTACGAATTTTTTCTAACAGTGTATGTTGAACAATATGAAATTTTCATTCTCTTCTATCCAGCTGATTTTGTTGTCATCATCATCATCAATTATTTCAATTTCTGATTCTTTGAACGGTTCTTGAAAGTCTGAAGACTGTTCCTCATGTATTTCCACATTGAATTGAAATGTAGTGTCAAGTAACAACTGTTTAAATTTCTCTGCCAAAAAAGTCTCCTCCCATGTTTAAAACGTTGAAAGAAGAAGATTTATTACGTTTACAGGATTCACGATCATTTTAGCAATATTTTTCAAAATTTACTTCTTATCACCTTATTTCACAGTTTCTTGAGGTAGCAACTAATTGTTTTACGTGTTGATTTCTATTTCTGTACTAACATTGAATTTGTACACGTTACAATATTTTTAGAGATGCACGACGAGATAATGAGAACTGAAAGATATCGTGAATGATATCGATGAATGATAGCGTGAATATTCGTCTGAAAGTTGATAAACCTTATCTGTCGTTTTAAGAAACAAAAGACAAAAATATTTCCCTTATGAAACTTTGCTTTAAGGTCGAGATATAGGGGTGAAGATTAGGGGGTTCAAAATAAACTTCATGTTGCTTTGCTTACAATTAATCACTCACACGAAAATCTTCTTCCATTTGGTGAAAAATGCCTAATTTTCTGAGATTTGAAACAGTCCCATGAAGATAAAAAATTGAATTAACGTTAATTTCCATGAAAAGAGTGTAAATGCTTCATGAATGTGAAACGTGCTTTGAGGGTGGTTTACTCCCTTCGAATTAGAATGGGGGTGCCTCATGCCGGTAGACTGCAATGTTTTTCATTTCCACAATGTTATCTGTCCTGAAGAGAATTTGTCACTACGAACATTAAACTGCAACTGTTACAAATTAAGGGTAGTTTACCCTCTTTAAATCAGACACGGAGTGTGAAAAGATATAACGTTTTGTATTTTTTACGCCGCTTCATTGATCATTCAAAAATAAAATTGGACTTGGATGATAAGCAGGAATTTTTGTGTATGTTAGCCATAGGGGGTAGTTAACCCTCCGTCTAAGGGGATGATGGTTGAAAATGAATATTTTACTGCAATTTAATAACATAATTATAGTCTAAACAATGTTTACACTGCTTTCTAATGATTAATTTTACTATAAATTATATTTCTAAAGTAATTGTTCAAAAAATTTGAAGGGATTTCACCCCCTAAATATGAATTCTGGCACGTATGAAAAAATACGTGTACCTTATTTTTTAGTGCTCTAAAACATACTTCAGAACGAATCAAATCGGAGGCGGACACTTGGGTAACCTTCCTTTTTAAGTGACACTTGCAAAACCGGTTTGTTAACAAAAATCTTCTGTATCTTGTTTATCATAGTTTTTTAAAAAGGTTTTTAGAAAAACACGCAGGGTTGAAGATTTAATAATATTTTTTATAAAACTCAAGTCAAAGTATTGCACGGTAACGTCCGCAAATATTGAAAAAGTTTATTTAGTTCCATTAAGACTTAATTTCTTCAATATAAAAACAGCTATTATATTTTTTACAGATGTTTCAGGGGGAAAAAGTTTGTCGATTTTAGATGCGATGAGATCTGCACTTGTAGCTACAAATGATCTTTCCTTCATGAAATCTAATTATCACTCTCTCGATTATAAAGATGTATTTCACATGGCAACACTTGGTGGTGCTGCTTGTAAGTATCAGTAGGGTGGTCTAAACTTATATCGCTCCCAAATTTTTTTCTAATCCACAAAAAAATAATAACTTAAAAAATATATATATTTAGAGGTTTTGCAAGCCCCGTGAAGTATTTCCCGTAAGAAAAAAATGTGTTTTTGTAAATTTTATTCAGAATCGTCAATACTGTGTGAATCAAATAGAAAAACGTTTCCCTTCACAATTAGCCATAGAATACAGATGAATAACTACTTTTATAATATCGCCCACATGAGTCTGTTTATTGGGTCCAAAAAAAACCAGTAAGTGAAAAACTGGCGTTAATTATGAATTTTTAAACGGTTTTTGAATAAAAATTGTTTTTTATATATAAAATTCTACGTTCTTCTGATAATTAGATGTTTACACGAATTTTTCAAAGAATTTATTATTGTTTATATTATTTTCTCTTCGAATTGATTCAGAAATAAATGTTTAAATTATTCATTATTATTCATAATAATATCCTCTTAGAATAATGCCAGAAAGTTTTAGTGTTTTATAAACTTTTCCACTTTTTATTCACTTTTCAATTCAAGGAAGCTAGAAAGTTGCGGTTTGTTCTGAAATTTTTAAGTTTTGGTCCACTTCTTACTTAGTTAGATATTAATTAATGCGATTTAACAAACATAATTGTTTACACAAATTATTATTGTTAATAACTATCTTCAACTATAATAATACTACAAAGTTTCAGATTCTTCTGAAATTTTCAGCTTATCCTTGACTTTTTAGTTGGGAACTAATAATAAATACTAATATTAATTTAAACAAAAAGGCCCTCAATAAATACTTCAAAGTATAGTAAATTTACATTTAATATGATTCATATAGCAAATTTATTTTTATGTATATTTATTATTTTCTCATAACTGAAAAGCCAAAGGAGAATGAAAAATGTCAGAAAACCCGCAACTTTCTAGTAATTATCTAAGAGAAGATAAACAATAATCAATTATTTAAAAAATTTTGTTTGTTAACTTGCATTAATTATTTTCTAACTAAGTGAAAAGTGGACAAAAAGTTGATAATTTTATAAAAAACTGCAACTTTCTAGAATTATCCCGAAATATTGTTACAAATAATAAAAAATGTTTTAAACCATTGTTCCTGTTAAATTTAATTGATTATTGCCTCGTTCTAACTAAGCACTTGAAAACAATTTGAAAATTTTGGAAACAAACAGCGATATTCTAAATCTATTCTAAGAGAAGAGTGATATAAACAATAATAAGAATTTAAAAAAGTAATTTGAATTATATGATTAGCAATAGAAAGAAATACTTTACGATTCTTAACAAAATTTTTCAAAATGGATTTTTTTCTTATGGGAAATACATATTAAAGTTCATGGGGCTTGTGATCTTTTTTGTGAACTAAAACAAATTTAAGGACGAAAACTCGGAAAGAAAAAACGTTCAAATGCATTTTTGTACTACCCTAAAGTATCAAACACTAAAAATATTAAAATTATTTCCGTAAATTTCGAATTGAATTCAAATAAAGTAAAAATTGTATTAAATATAAGATTTTTCATTGCAGGTCTGTCCTTGGATGATAAAATAGGAAATTTTGTACCTGGAAAACAGTTCGATGCTATAGTTGTCGATGTAAATAGTCCAGACAGTACTTTGGATAATTTAGTTAATTACACTCTCCTCGAAAAATTTCAGCGATTCATTTATTCTGGTGATGATCGCAATATTGTTGAAGTATATGTTTCAGGTTGTAAAGTTAAATAAACCACTTTTGTATTTCTTTAAACATTTGTACGTTCATTGACGCATCTGCCAAATAATTTTTTTTAAATTTACAACATTGCCCTCACAGCCGCAGGATATACCTGATCCCATGCAAAGCGTAAATTGAGATATCCCCAGGATATCTGGGATATCTATGGGACGTTCTTGGGATATTTAAATGTGCCGCAAGCAGGATATATAAAAAATGTAATATCCGAAGGCTTATCCCTGGGATAACCCGTCGGATATCCCGAAAGGCGGAAATTGGAATATCCCCAGGATATCTGGGATATCTATGGGAAGTTTCTGGGATATTTAAATGTGCCTCAAGCAGGATATAGAAAAAAATTAATATCCGACGGATATCCTGCAAGGTGGAAATTGGGATATCCCCAGGCTATCCAGGATATCTATGGGACATTCTTGGGATATTTAAATGTTCCGCAAGCAGGATATAGACAAAATTTAATATCTGACGGAAGGAGAGGCGTTCTCCTCATCAGAATTAGAGACACTATTGAGATTTTTTTAATAAATAGAGAGTCGACAATTCTGGCATAAATGTCATTAACAACTATTATGCGGTTTAATGAAAGAGAAAGATCATTTGCTTCACTTGCATTTTTTATTATCTTTTTTTGCCTTTCTTTGTAATCAAGAAAGCGACGCAGCCAGCACATTTGAGCTTCACTTTTAGTTGAAAGCGCAAGTATGTAGTACAAATATTACTGCTGACAGATGATAATCAAGTTTTTTTTCGAAGCAAGTGAATAACGAATCCAGAAAGTTAGTATCGTGGCAGGCAGCAAGATGCTTTGAGAATATTTGACGATCTGTTCGAAGCAAGTGAATCACATAATCAGAAAGTTAGTCTACTGACATTCAGTATGATGATGAGAAAATATTTGACAATCACCTCGAAACAAGTGAATAACGGAATCAGAATAATAGTATCACACAAGCCGGGTTTGAACCCGTATGAACAATTTGGATGAAATATATGGTATGTTGAAGCAGACAATAAGAGCATTTTTCAACAAAAAAACAATTTCTTAAACATTTTTTTGTCCCTATATTTTGTTTAAAAAATTTCATAATTTTTTTTCTAATTAGTCTAATGGGTGACTATAACATGTATTTCGATCATCGAAATCGGTTGAGTAGTTTGCGAGAAAAATGACTTTTTTTATTTTACTTTCCTTGTCCATAACTCCCCTAAAAATCAAATTTTTAAGTTATCCTTTGGAGGAATTTTATTTCACATCAATGCCCATCTATAGCGGTAATATGAACTTGATACGTCCGGGGCAACTTTTGCATGCTTACCCCCCTAGACCCTTGATATTTATTTATGTTTTAATAATTTATGTCAACGTTTTAAAAAGAGCATTACAGAAATCTATTTAAATGTATAAATAAAAATAATTTTTACTCTAGAGAAACAGACTTGAATTTATTAGAATTAAAGTCTCAAAACTTATATTCCATATAAAGAACTGATTGGAAGGAATTAAATAATCTCAAAATATGAACACTTTTGCGGAATACAAATTATCTCTATGAGGTGTGCTTGTCGGAACAATTGCAAGAAATTTAATATATTGAAAAATGAAAATACGTTCAATATCAATTTTTCTCTATTCAACGCTTATTGTCAGGTGGAAATCAGCATTTTTAATACAAAAATGTTATATTTATTTAAGAAATTTAAAATGTTTTTAAAAACTTATTTTTTGGGGTTTTTAGCACTTTTACTGGAAATTAATATTTTTAAATAAAAACACGTTCAATATCAATTTTTCTCTCTTCGAAATATATGGAGCTTTGCTCCTAAATACTACAGCAATATCTTTGACTACAGTAGTGCTTAAATATAAATAATAAATCAAAAAGTAACCAAGTTTGTGCTTTAACATATCTGATTTATCCAACCTAATAAAACATTAAATAAATTACGATTTTCCGTTAATTTCACGGAGGACTCATTACAGATATTAAAATCGGGATCAATTTCTCCTCTAAGAATAAGGGGGTTTTAGAGTTTGTAGTTTAGAGTACCTGTATTATAATAATTTTTTATTCAATTTTAATTATAATTTACGACTTATCATAAAAAAGATATATCAATCTTCGACAGTTGAGGCACAGGCTCGGTTAATGGTTCCTTTATCTTACGAAACTACAATTATTATATTATATTTAAATTACTAACCCTCAAAATAATCTTTAATATTTTTGAAGACATCGACATAAAATCAATTTATTGAATATTTTTTGGAAAATCAAAATGAGAATATTTTTTTAAAAAAGAAATCACTAAAATGATAGGTGTGTTTGATCACTATGACAAAGGAAAAAATTTATTTGGTAAATCTAGGAAAATATTTTAAATACAGACTGGAATGATTCTTTTACGATCTTTTTCTATAAAGCTGTCTTGCCTTTTTTTTCAAGCTCAGGGCGGAAATCAGAAGAATGAAATTTAATTTTTGTTCAATATGATAAAGAATAATTTTTGAAATAAGAGTTTTCACCTTTTATTGGTTTTAAGAATAAAAATAACAAAAGGATAAGTTTTGATTATAGATTGAAATCGAAGCTTGCTTGATTTTTTTCCATCAGATACTTTAAACTGAAAGACAGTTAAACAAATTGCACAGATTGTTTGATAAAGATGTCAATGAAACTTAAAAAAATATTTTTTTAATAATTTTTGGATTTTATTTTAAAGTGAAAAACGTGAAAAATAGCCTTTCTCAGAAATATTAAATATTAAAAAATGTTAATAGTTCCTTAGTAAGTAACTTCAAATTCAATTCTACTTTTTAATTAACATAAGCATAGCATTCAAATATTCCCTATTAGTTTCATATAAAAATTACCCTGATGAGGAAACCTGAATGGTTTCGATACATGTTGGATCCTGGTAGTATAAAAAAAGACAGATAAACAATAAACAAAGATGAGCGAGGTGGTTTCATTGTCCCTTTTCTCTCTCTCTCTTTTCCAATTGTCATATATAATTGTCTCCAATAAACGGTTTAAAATTTTATTTAGAAACATACAAAATTTGCTTGCTCGAGTATCTTTTTAGACAAAAAACGTACTTCTTTTTAGGCCACTCTTCCTAATTTTTTGGAACAATTTGACTGTTTCTCAACATTTTTTAATAAGCTCTTCGAAATTAGAATACAATTTTCCATCAGGTGCAGCCATCTTCTTTTCTCGATTACGAATAGGGAAGCCACCTTTAAGTCTAAGTTTAAGGGCCTGCGGTCTAAACCTGTTAACTGACATTTCAGAAATTTTACACGAAGGAAAATCGTTGTTATTTTTGCAATTTTAAATATTTTTTAAACCGTAACATGTGTTTTGTTCATTTACTAAAGAAAAGTAATACGCGTTAGTTTTATAACATTTAAATAAAAGTTGAACGTTATATGTCCGCGCACTTATGCTGTACATATCAAAATGCGATTTTCGAAAATCCATTAAAAAACTAGAAGAAATGTTGCCGTTTCTTTTGCGGGATAATAAGTGCACATAAAAATGTTCCAGAAAATAAAAAAAAATCAGTTCGAACAAAATGTCAGTTACAGGTTTAGACCGCGGACCTTTCAGTTGATATCCAAGAAAGCTTAAATCTGAGACGTACTTGTTTCACCTGATTTTTCAACGTTTACTCTCATACCTAGCGGTTCCAAAACCAGGCCGACGTCATGAGGATCGATGGGCTTCTCAAACCCACACAGTGAATCTTCTCCAAGTACTAAAATTGATTGCATAGTATTTTTAAGAACCAAAGAGACGTAAGTCATGAGAATGTAATTAACTATGCTGCCGATCAGCTGTGTAAAATAGCTGCCGCTAGCTATACCACCCGATTTAATATATCTCTCTCCATTGCACATTCTGATTGGTGTGTTGATGAAGTAATTGACGATGTAATCCCACATTCTAATTACTGCCCGGGCGTCAGCTACGCCGTAATCCTCGTATTCGACGAAATTGATGTTACAAAATAGAATGTCAAAGGCTCTGCGGATTAGCCATTCGGGAACGTTTTTATCAAAACATTTAAAGTTGGTTGCTAGGAAGAAGTTTCCTTTACTCTGCTGGATACTTTTCATACTGCCATCCTTGCCCATTTCGCGACCATAAGCAATGGGGTAGTTTCCCTTTATATACTCTCGGATAATTGGAAGAGCGAATACGGCTTCGCCGAAGACCATGGTAGCTGGATAACTCCACACGGCAGGGACACATTCGAAACAATCGACTTCAGGCATTGGCTTACCAAGTTTAATTTCGTGCCAGAATAGCCTAACTTGATTAACTGCATCAATATCATCTCTTATGCTTCCTTTTGTTTTGTAGCCCATCTGTGTCCATGGTAGACCGGGCGATCCTGACCATATTGGCAGGTCTTGTTTAAAGAAGTCGACTAAATGTAACATTTTAACACACTTTGGGAAAATTCACGCTTTCGCTGCTATTGCAATAGCAAGACTCATGTGAGGATAGTTGTTCTCCTTTCCTGTTGATTGGTAGGATTTCATGTCTTCTCTTATGGGTGACATAGTGACTGTGTGACAAAAAATATAATGACATTTTTTAGAGTTTCAAACAATATATTTTTTTAATTAACTTACCGATGTTTATTGTGGTTAGTGGCTCGACGACGAGACACTTATTTGGTGGAATGAGATTCGTAAAAAGTTTTTGATTTTTCTCTATACACTCCATAATGTAGTTGAGTCTAAAAAATTAAATTTTCCACTATTACTATTATTCAATTATTTATAATATTATTTTTGAGCTGTTAGAAGTTTAAAAATTCTGCTGTCAGTATTATTAAATTCAAGTTTAAAAGAAATTAACATTACTCTTTAATAAACTTGTCGGTGTCGTCACGTTTTGATTCAAGTGCTTTATTGGGGGAGGGAGGATCTGTAAACATAAAGTAATATATGAAAATAATAAATATCGAATGATAGAATATAATCATTAAACTAGCTGTGAATTTGATCTCGAGTGTTTCCACTTTATTTGTATTCATACTTATATGGTACTCATTACAAGAGTACTTTGCTTCCTCATAGAGGAA
Organism: Druon quercuslanigerum; assembly: GCA_010014905.2. NCBI lineage: Eukaryota > Metazoa > Arthropoda > Insecta > Hymenoptera > Cynipidae > Druon > Druon quercuslanigerum. The sequence goes on from JAAAKG020143712.1 coordinate 8,707, forward strand.
GCAATTGTAATTTTTTTAATAATAGACAAACTTAAGTTTTCGTTTTAATCAATTTTAAAATAGAACTTTACAAAAAGTAGAAAATTATAAAATAATACAAAATTTTTAAAATATACAATGACAAATCAAACAAATCAAACTTTGTATTTAAAATGGTAATTTTTCGAACTGCAAAGGTAAGGGGCTTATGAGTATAAATCGTAAAAACTTTCTTTTCGAATTGCAAGAAGTTATAACAAAAAAGTTGGAAAACTTGCAATATTAAAATATTTTTATAAAATATATAATACATATTATCATAAAGTTTCTATGTAATTTTCTCAAAAAAAAAATTTATTTAATTGTTATTCTGATTTGCCTACAGACAAGATGTTGATTTGTAAATTTTTATTAACTAATTATTATTTAAACAATTTAGACAAAAAAATTAAGAGTTTTTGTATTTTAAGATTGGAAAATAATCAATTTTTTGAAGAATAATTTTATGCAAAAGAGCATGAAAAAGATTCAATTATTAAAAAATAGATTTCCAAACTGTCTCACTTTCTGGCTTATTAGAGACATAAATATCAATAGAAAAGAAACAAAGAGGGAGAAAAAGGGAAAGAGTCAACCAAAAATCAACCTCTCACTCTTTCTCCTTCTCCGTCCTTTTTATACTACTTGGGGGTCAACATGTTTCGAGACCAATTTAGACCTCCTCATCAGGGAGTAATTTATAGGATAAACTAAGGTATAAAACAAAAAAGATGATGTAACCTAAAAATAAAATATTTCAATGGACATTCTCTGAAATATGAATATTTTCAATATAGTCTATATGTTTATTGAGAAAATGATTGTTCAAAAAATGGTTCATTTTTGATAACAAAATTAACAGTAAATTACTTATATCTAATTAATGACTCTATCCCATACTTTGCTGTATCTTAAGAGATCCCTTTTCAAACTAATGGCTTTATCTCCTTCTCTCTATATAAATAACATCTCCACAAGTTCCCTCTTTTTTTTTGTTTTTTTTTTTTATTTCTCTCATGATAAAGGATTTTAATATCAATTTTCTTTTTTCTACGAGTCGATGTGTTTTTTCGGAGTCAACTAATAATGACTATCCGATTACTCTTATCTATGTTGCTTTATAAATTTACAAGAACTATTCATTATTTAAACAATTTAGATTAAAAATTACAGTTTTTTTCAATTTGTTTACAGAATCAACTGAGAATGACTATTCAATGACTTTTTTCTTTGTTGCTTTGTAAATTTACAAGAACTAGTAATTATTTAAATAATTTCGATTAAAAATTAAGAATTTTTCTTTTTTCTACGAGTCAATTTGTTTGCGGAGTCTACTAAGAATGATTGTTTAGTCAATTTGTTCATTTATCCTCTGCAAATTTACTAGAATATTAATTATTTGAACAATTTTGATTAAAAATTAAGGATTTGGCTTTTTTTCTACGAGTAAATTTGTTCACCGAGACAACTAAGAATGTCTATTCAATGACATTTTCCTTTGTTGTTTCGTAAATTTACAAGAACTATTCATTATTTTTTTTGTTTCCTCGAGTCAATTTATTTACGGAGTCTTCTAAGAATGACTACTCAATCAATTTGTTCTTTCATGCTTTGAAAATTAACTACAATATTAATTATTTAAACAATTTTGATTACAAACTAGGCGTTTGGCTTTTTTTCTACGAGTCAATTTGTTTACGGAGTCAACGAAGAATAACTATTCACTGACTTTTTTCTGTATTGCTTTATAAATTTACATGAGCTATTAATTATTTAAACAATTTAGATTAAAAGATCAAGACTTTTTCTTTTTTCTACGAGTCAATTTGTTTTCGGGGTCAACGAAAGACAACTATTCAATTAATTTGTTCTTTAATGCTTTGTAAATTTTCAAGAAATATTAATTATTTAAATAATTTCGATTAAAAAAAAAAGTTTTTTTTCTTTCTACGAGTCAATTTGTTATTAAAAGAAATTAGAAGTTCGTTCTTTCTTCTACAAATAAGCTCAATTTTTTACAGAATTAACTAAAAGCAACCTTTCCAAGAATTGTTTTTCTATGATACTTTGAAAATTTACAATTATTAATTATTTGAACAATTTTTATCGAAATATTTAGAGTTTGGCTATTTCTCAAGGAAGAGACACACATTTTTCTACGGACTGAACTAAGAATATCTTTCCGATGATTTTTTCTCTAATGCATTGCAAATTTGCTACAATATTAATTATTGAAACATTTTCGATTAAAAAGAAAGAGTTTGGTTTTCTCTCTACGAGTCATTTTGTTTACGGAGACAACGAAGTCCACTAAGAATGTTTTATATTTTGAACGATTTGAACATTTTAAACAAATTTATTTTTATAAGAAAATGTATGCACTATATAATTAATAAGAATTAAAAAAAAATTAAAAATGTATAATGGTAAAAAATGTCATTTTCATTAATTTTAGTTTTTTTTCTTTTTTATATATTTATATAGAAATATATTAGAAGAATATATTATATATAGAAGTATATTTTATTTTGCAATATATTTTTCTATATATTTTACTTTGTTTAAACACTTAGTCGAAC
>JAAAKG020143713.1:0-11302 GCA_010014905.2 Druon quercuslanigerum
TCAGGTTCCAAAATTGGTCTTACATTCATTTTTGTGCTATTTTCCGTGTCCTGATCTTCCGTTAGTTCAGGTTCTTTTTCCGTTTCAGTTTCTCCTCTATATCCCAATTCTTTAACTATTTTTTGAATTTCTTCGGTCCTATTACTATTTTAAATATTTAATGCTATCATATTGGCTGTTAGGGTTTCCATGTTAGTCCACACTCTCCTTACCGCTTCCTCATCCATTACCCTGGGTAAGGTTTGGGAAGGATTAGGGGATTGCTTTCCTGACATGTCTAAAAAATGGTCTGTTTCGTCCGTCTCGTCTGTATCGTAGTCTTTTTTCAAACTATCCCTATACTCTACAAATGCCAATGCGCCTTCCGCCTGATTGCGGGCCTCCGACTATTTTTGATTGGTTTTACGTAAGATAGCGAATACTTAATTCAGCGGATAGTTTTACCCAAACCAATATTTTATTTAGTTGACGAATCTCTCCTTAGACGAGATCCGGAGTTCCTCCTAGTTTCGTGAAACTCTTCTTGCTGATAATTTCGTAAAATTATCAAAAATAAATTCCGTAGAATTTAATGACGGTTCTTCCAAAGATTGTGTATTCTTGAATCCTAATAATTTTTTTTTTAAAGAACTCGTTTACATAATCCTGGCAGGATCGCCAGAAAATGTTACGCCGAATAATACGCCAAATGTACAATTTAGACGACAATTCAATAGCAAAGATTAGAGAGAACTGGTTTGCACTGGACCAATGCGCTACATTTATAGCCCGAAAATATGGGTGGTAGTAGTCTAAAGAGGTCAACCGTTGCAATTTAGCGCTATATTTATTTTTTCTCTGGACTTGCCTGACTATAGATTCGGGACTTTAGCCTAGAAGATAAACTTTCTAAGCTGGCGCCATGTGTGATTAACACCGCACCAAAAATTTAGAATCCCTTAAGTCTACACGATTTAATTACTCGTCCCTCGCTTTCCATCTAGCTCAGCGTGCTCGTAGAGTGGTGTGGGTTGTAGAGGGGTAAAACCTGCAAATCCTACTCATGCACGTGTGAAGAGGATTTGGCGGGATCGCCGCTCGAATGGTAGTAAGATACATATTTTAGAGAAAGGTAATTGCCTACTCGAAATGCCAACGATAACAATTTAGATTTTATGTGACTACATCTCGCGATTATTCCGGGCAACGGTAAAAATTTAATCACCGCTCTAGATAAGTAACCATTTTACACTACGCTTAAATGAGACAAAAGTAAACTCCGGGCAAGGGAGCTAAACTTCGAATTTTGCAAAAAAAAAACACATATTTAATTAAAATGAACGTTGAAGTAAAACATCATTTGTCCAAACTAAACCGTAACTTTAACTTAAGAATGCTAACAGCTATCGTCCACTCAATGTGGGAAGAGACATTTAATCAATTGAAAACTGGCGTTTTCTAACGCCATAACCAAAATCTGTCACTTTTACTAACCTATGACTCAACAACCTAACCAACTGAAAGAATCGCTTACCGGAAAGTACTCCGCTCTTGGAGAACGGTCTGCAATACTCCAGCTCAAAAATATGAAGCCACTATAAATTTATCCAAGAGTTTTACAGAATACGATGACTAACACTAATACAAAAACAAGACATGTTGTGGTAGGCAAGGCTTGACACGATCCGCTCGTCCCTCACGTTGTGCAGTAAACCACCGCACTCATGACCGCGTCGGTATGTGGGCTGGATGCTGATTCGTTTGGCGGTTATAAAATCACAAAATTTGAGTCTGTTTCTCGCTCTCTCTTTTTGGTAGTTTTCGCAGTATTCCATTACGAGTACCATTCCTCAAATAAATTGTTAAAAAGAGAAAAAAACACTACTTTGACCTTGAATTAACTGTGACTTTCCCTTGAAGCAAAACTAATGTCTAACAAAAAAATTTATAACTCATAAAAGTCTATGATGCTTCCTGTCAAGCCGTTTCCGATAAAGGTGTCAACGAAGGGGAGAGAGCTGTTTGCAGAATGTTTAGTTGAAAACTGCAACGTTACATACTTTATTGTCTATCCGTCGTTGAATGCTTATCTATCCACGAGCTACTTAGATATTTCCCGATATCTACGATGTATGGGAATTGTATACGGCCCAATCATTTCTTATCCTTCTCGATGCTCTCTCTGAAGAATATATTATCTATCCGTTTTAATACATCTTTTTTAATCCGTCTTCTTCTACTTATCTATCCATGTTTATGTTTTTCGATTCTACACCGAAATACATGATTTTCCAACAAAAGAGTTAATTTTCAACCAAAAATAAGAATTTTGTATAAAAATTCGGATATTTCAACTCAAAAATATGATTTTTTAAACAAGAAAGGTTATTTTCTGCTAAATAGTTTAATAATTAAAAAAATATTTTACTTTTTAGGTTTTCAATTTTAGGAGTAGGAAAAAGGCAAAAGTGAATGCAATATCTTCTTCTATAACTAACAAAATGGATTTTTTGGGCTACAACTACAATTTATTTTTATATGTATATTTCAATTTATTTTAGAGAAAAAAATTTACCTTATCCATATTATCAATCTTCCAGCACTTATACAACTCACAAAAAGTAAACGTGTACTGAACTTTCGACGCGAATATACAGTAACAAAGGACCCCGCACATAATACATGGGAAAATGTCTTTCGGTAGATTTGGCTGAAATTTGGTAACATTGCTCAAAATCAGTGCATATGATATATCTGCATAGCATTGAGAGCAAAATCAATGACAAAATAAGAATCACACATTAAAATGTGATCGGAATTACCTTCGCCTATCCCGATAACTCTCACAGCGCGCTTCTCGCAACAGCTGAACGCTAAGCGCTCAATATTTTGCATTAACTGCAACACTCGAAGCTCGAGAGTAACAGCGGTGGTAAAATAACATCAGCATCAAGTGCGGTCATAACAGTCATATTAACAACCTGCTTCTCGCAACAATCCTAAAACGAGTTCAGTATTAAGTGCTATTGCGACATTCATGTATATTACCCACTTCCAACAACGAGCAAATGCTAAGCGGTCAATATTTTTAACTAAGTGCAATATACATAGTTTGAGAGAGCATTTGTGCTAAAATAAAATCAGTATTAAGTGCTATTGTGCCATATATCGCCCACTAAAATCAACGTGCTAATGCTAAGCGCTCAATATTTTGAATTGACTGCAAAACTTGCAGTTTAAAGATAGCAACGGTGACAAAAACAGGTCAGTATCATATGCACTGCAGTTGTCTGTAGTGGAGGGGAGGTGCTACCCCAACTCGGGTAAGGCGGAAATAAAATACGCCTCGCGGACCAAACACACGTAGAACCCCAAGTCAAGGCGTTAACAACCATTTCGAGGACTGAGTGGCACCAGGGAGTGGTCTCTAGGATATCAGTTCGCCTCATAGAGTATATAGACCTTACCACCGCAGTGCTTCCTCTGTGCTGCGCGTGCCGAAAAGCTCTGGGCTGTATAATTCGTATTCAAATTCAGTGATATTCAGTGATATACTGTTGTCACGTGAGAGTATCAAATTCAATATTACGAGGAACAAAGCGTTGCATTAGTGATTGCCTGACAGTGGAAATGGCAAGTCTTACAGCTTGTCTACTCGAATATTGGAACATGACTTTCAAAAAGTCGTCAGAGCGCCCTTGTCGCATCTTACACGAGAACATTAAAAGGTAATTCTTGATGATTTACCTATATGAAGGCCTTGTAAAAATACTTGCAATTGCTGTCCTGGAATAACGTAAGGTCTTTTGAAAGAACGCAAGCAAAGAAACCCATTATTTGGAATGAAGCCATTCTCGTTTAAATGATTTCTGCAAGATTTGACATAATCTGGGATATATATATATTGTGCAACGAAAAGGTCCACTCTACATTCCAGTCAAAGCCTCTGTATACCAATTTCAACATTGCAAAACATGAAAGTTTGTCTTCCGGTTTGAGTCAATACGTCAAGTACATACAAGAGGGGTCCCTTTCAACTGCAACTATTTCATTAAGAATAGAATTATTAGAGTTAAAGCATATTCTGGTGATATTCTTAATAATAAGTGGTGGCCTATTAAATCCATTTCTTCTCAAAATAGCAATTTCGCATTTATTACCATTTTCATCGCCATCTATGCGAGCTATCTGTCCAGGATCATACGCTCTGTCGCAAACGTAGCAATGTAGACGATTTCTGAAAGCCATTTTAAGTTTAACATAAACATAATAATCAGTTAAACACAATTGACTTTTTAGTACAAATGCCATACAAATGTTGGAATTATATAGATACTTACCACTATAAGAAACGAAACTTACAAAAAGTTAGTTTCATTTTCTACTTGGCTGTTTTTATACGTTCTAAGAATTATATTCTGAAGTAGTAAGTATGTTAAATGAAATACACCTCAGACTATTTTGACGCAGAAACTGCGTGAAGCTATTCACAAGTTTCATAACAAAGAAGTTTCTTTTATTACTTGTAACTAACTTCACTCAGTTTCTGTTTAAAAATGTAAATAGTGTATTTCGTTTATTCTAAGTTCTTAATAAGAAACAGTTTACAGATTTTATATGTGCATTCTTGTTATATTAAGCAAACTTTCCTTCTTTTTATGACGTTTTTATAACATAGTTGGTCGTAGTTACGTAAATGATTTATTCACTGATTTTGCAAACAATGATGTAATTATAGCTTAAAAATAATAATTAATTTCCAGACTCCTAAAGATATGTTAGAATAAGGATTTTAGAACTCACATTGTTACGTTTGTGACAGCGAATATCTAGCTGAGCAAGGTGTCTGGAGTAGCTGAGGATGATAATCCTACAGAATGCTAGTGAACATGATCTTACTCGCAACCTAATGTATTGATGCAAACTGGTAGTGGAGCTTGTATGCTACATTGTCCCAACCGCACTTGATGCTAGCCTTATTTTAGAAACACTGCTGCCTTCAAATTATCAGTGTTGCAGTTAATTCAAAATATCGAGCACTTAGCATATGACTGTAGCGAGAAGAAGACGATACATATGATTGAATTATCTCGCATGGTACCGAGCTCACTTTGCACCGTATCTCCACTCAAAGTAGTAATTGTATCAGGTATGATATAACATTGCGCACTTAGAGTTCGATCGTTTTGAGAAGCGCACGACATATATCATTGGCACAATCGCAATTAATACTAACCTGTTTTTACCACTGTTGCTACTCTTAAACAGCAAGTGTTGCAGTTAATTCAAAATATTGAGCGTTTAGCGTTCGAACAGCAATTGATGCTGATTTTATTTTAGCACAACTGCTACCTCAAACTATGTATATTGCATTTAGTTAAAAATATTTACCGCTTAGCGTTTGATTGTTGTTAGAAGTAAGCGATATACATGATTGTGATAATAGCACTTGATACTGACCTCGTTTTAGGACCGTTGCTGCTCTCGAACTGTGAGTTTTGCAAATAATTGAAAATATTGAGCGCGTCACGTTCTAAAGTTGCGAGAAGCAGGTTGTTAATATGACTATTATGATCGCACTTGATGCTGACGTTATTTTACCACCGCTGTTTCTCTCGACCTGTGAGTGCTGCAGTTAATGCAAAATATTGAGCGCTTAGCGTTCAGCTGTTGCGAGATGCACGCTGTGAGAGTTATCGGGATAGACGGACGTAATGTCAATCACATTTCAATCTGTGATTCTTATTTTGTCGTTGGTTTTGCTCTCAATGCTATGCAGATATATTATATGCACTGATTTTGAGCGGTTGGCGCCGTATATCGCTGAAACTGTCCATTTTTCTAAAAAAAAATTTTAAGATATTTCATTGGCCCCTTAAAACCTGCAATATTACCAAGTTTCAGCCAAATCCACCGAAAGACATTTTCCCATGTATTGTGTGCGGGGTCCTTTAAAGTAAATTCACATTAAATTAAATATTCTTCACATTAAAAATAATCAAATGAGATAGCTATAATATAACTTTTAAATGAAACATGTCAAAAAAATATTCGACGTTGAAGTAAGAAAATTAAATATAAATTAGGGCACCACACATTTTTGGCCCGGCACTCGTCGTTTTTCACAAGCGATGCGAATTTTGCTGGTTAGTATATAAGGACCCTTTCGACTGATATACCCACCGTGTAATATTATACGTTAGGGAATTGCGTTGTATGTAGTCGTATTAAATTCGGTTATACAATTGGGTTTGTGTGCGTTAGATAATCAGTAATACGTTTCTCGTGTGTTAACTATGTGAACTTTCTGGTGTAAAAAAAATACTACAAATCTGGTGTTCTGGTTCACAGTACGACTTTTTTATTTGCCTTAGAACCCTTATAAAATCCTTGTAACACGGCGGACCGAACGAACCAAAAGAAGCCTCTACAAAGTACCCTTAAAGAGCCCACTGAGCCCCCCTTCAGTTTCTTCTTTAAAGAAACTCCAAAAAACAGCAAGAACAACGTTTAAATTGTTGAAATTCGGATTCCACTTTAAAATTTCGATCAGAAATGCACATGGCGGCTTGAAGTGCATCTTCTTTTAGTAGTAGTTGATAAGCGTTCAGTCGGTAACTTCGCGCGCAACATACTACTTAAACCATTATGCATGCGCTTGAAGTCACCTTCAGCAGAAGGTAATGACATTTTTTAAATTTTTAACGCTGCAAAAAAAGTATTGCAATTACTGCGTGAGTTTCTAAGGGAAATTTTAATGTAGAATCCGAGTTTGAACAATTTAAACATTATTCTTGCTGTTTTTTGAGTTTATTTTAAGAAGGAACCCAAGGGAGACTCAGTGGGTTCTTTAAGGGTACCTTGTAGAAGCTCCTTTCGGTTCCTTCGGTCTGCCAGGGTAAACCCCGAATAAAAATCTTTTAAACCGAGTAAATTCAGACGGGAACGGATAAAGACGTATTTAATTACCTCTCACGTATCAGAAAGTATTGAAACTGATAAAGATTTAAAAATTTAACAACGGATACACGCTGATGGAAAAGAATGCAAAGTGCTCATCATAACGGATACAAAAATTATATCCTTTTGAATATGCTCATTCCTATCCGTTTTAATACTTCTACTTCCTGCAGGGTGGGTTCTAGTCGACTTGAAAGCACAATCGGATATTGTGCTTGCAATGAATCCGTCTGAGATTAAGCAAATAAACTCTTGTACGTCCACGGGTGAAATTTGGTCTAGGTTGGAGTTTATATACCAGTCCAAGGGCTCAGCATGTTGACAGTCATGCTTTTGCGAAGTTTACTAAGTTTTGAGAACTTTCGGTGTGCAACGTCATCTCGTTATGAATAGCCAACTTTAGAAACACTTCGAATAAAAATCGAAGAAAAATTTGACGCGTGTAAAGATATGATTACTAAGGCGGTACAAAACGCGATGATCGTGAAAAGGTCGGGGCATAAAAATATTAAATATAGGCAAGATCGGCACGAGAATACGGAAAGGGATGATTTTAACATGATGTGTTTTAAGTGTGTTATGATCAGACATCGGGCGAAAATCTGTACGAAAAATAAGCCTAAAGAACAAGCTGGAAACAGTGCCAAAATTGAAATTATCCAGCAATACATTTCAAAATGATGAAATTAGAAATTAGGGCCCCTGCAAATTTATTTATAAATTTAAAACTTATCAAGTCGTCCAACAATTATTCTGGATATTGCAGAATTGTGCGCATTGATAATTATTCCAATATTACCAAACTGGCGAATATTGACTTTTATATATTAATTATAAGGCAGTGTATGCATGTCCGGCGCCCGACGTTAGGTTGGAATCTGGTAGATTGCTCTGATTAGTAGGGCTGTTAAGTTAGCACGAACACTTTATCAAATTAAGTTTTTGAATATTGCATAATTTAGTAATAATTTTGTGCTAATTTTGTACCGCATTAAAAAAATTTGTACCAAATAATGCAAAACTCTCATTTTTTAATATTGCCTGATTCAATGTTAATTTTTTGCTAATTTTGTACCACACTTAAAAATTTGTTCCTTTTTAATTTTTTTGATAAATGGTGTTAGTTCCTTTAGACGAACAGTAGCATGCGCATACCGTAAAACACATGAAATACTTAAAAAATTGTAGATTATATAAATTGAATTATACATTCTCAAATATGATTTTTATTTCCTTCAAATTGCTGATAATTTTTTAAACCATTCTTTATAAAGTAGACCCCGAAAAATAATAAAGCAAGATTAATCGTTAAGTAAATCGTTTTTTGTAAATAAACTGTTAAAAATAGTATTAAATTTATAATGCCAATGTATATTAGGATTAATGTCTGAAGCATATCAAATCGCTATTAGGAACGTGTTTATTACATTTTACATGAAATCAAAATAAGTGTTGCAGTGATTTTCGATTCTTCATAATAAATCATGATGCCGTCTTCAAGATACCTAAAAATAAAATTGGTTTTTAAGTTGAAAATCTTCACTACGAAAATAAATAACAGACTTAGCCTACAATCAACTGTATTCACACTAAATGTGTACTTTAGTTGCGAATGTTTATTGAGATTTAAAGAAAAAGAAAGCATTTTGAGTTTTAGGCATACTGCTATACCAACCTGTATATTATATTTAATACATAATGTTCAGTTTTTCAGATTTCAATGTATGTTAAATTTTAACTACCGTTTATGCAAATCACTTGATATACATTTGTATTAAATTTTATACAGATTTTTTTAACAGTTTATTCTTTTAAAAAAATCTTCAAACATCCTTGTAGTAACATATTTTTTTAGATTCTCAATAACGCAGACTGCAACTTTTGCAGAAATTTCCATTAAATTAAAGTTTTGAAGGAAAAATAATTACGATTTGCTAAGTTATTAGAAAATAAAGAAGAAAGATTATTTTCACCCCCGCCAGTACAGAGGAACTCCTTAATTCAGGTCAATGTAGCAATAAATAAACTGTCATTCTAAAAGGTCCTAGCCTCAAAAAGATGTCGTAAACCCCTTAGAAATAGGTAGTTTTTGGCTAACAAAAATTAAGTCCGAGGTATCTTCAGGTGCTCCTCCCATGAAAAACAATGTGTGATTTCAAACTGACAATTGTATTTTCTGCTTCTTTAATATGTTTTAGCTAGAATGTAAAAGAGCAATATATTTGTCAATAACACTACATGCTAAGATTCACTCAGTAAACATTTCTGGAATATTTTATAATTAATACTTAACTATGATCAATCTTTCATAAAAATATTTATTAGTACATTTTTATTAACATTTGTGACAAATTGAGTCATTCAATTAAATTTCAGGCTATTTAAATCGAAGGAACGAATTTGTTGTACTTTACTTTCTAAAGTTTGAAATTTATTCATCTAACTGGTTTTCGAAAATATAAATTGTAATATTTTACCAAATATTATCATCAATAATTGATTTTTATAACTTATCCTCTTTTTAAGATCTGTATAATTTTACCCCTACCCCATCTCATTCAATAAAAACGTTGGATGAAGGGTTGGGATGAAATCTTACTGTTTTTTATTAATCAACTAAAGTAGTTCAACTTTTAAAAACTACTTGAATTTTCAACGAAAGAAGATGTGTTCTCAGCAAAGAATGTAATAGTTGATATTTTAAGCAAGAAAACATTTTTAATTTACATCAAAAGCAGCTAAATCGCATAGAAAGGACCAATTTTTAATAAAACAGTTAAATCCTCACTCAAAGCAGATGAATCTTCAACTTAACAATTATTTGCATTAATAATCAAAAGATAGGCTTTCCATAAAGCAGTTGAATATGTAGATTGTAGAACATTCTCGTGCAGACATGTGGTCATGGCCCAAACCGCACCCAAGCATGGCAAAAGTAAAAATTTATTCGAATTTTTTCTGAAGTAATAATTGTTCAATTTTTATTTATTCTTATAAATTTGTTTTTTAAACTCTTTTAAGCATTCTGTAAAAAATAATTAAAAAAAAAATCATTTACAATTTTCCCAGAAAGCCTTAAAACATTTTTTCATAACCTTAAAACTGAAAAACCTTAAATAGCTTTAAAATTGTATATTAAAATCTTCAAAAATCTACATTTTCATTAAATTTTGTTTAAATCTTTTGTAATGTAAAATTAATTATTTTTTTTAAATTTAAATATCCCTTAAAATGAATTTTTCTTAAAACGTCAAATCAGTCCTTATTTGGAATTTTTGCAACTTTTTAATTATGTTTGGAAATTTTTTGAAAACTTCTGAATATCGTCTAAAATTATTCGATTTTTTTCTACAATTATTAATCAAACTTGCAACATTTTAAAAAATGACTGAAAATATTTCAAATTATTTTTTTGACAATTTTTAGAATCTGTTTAAATCTTTTCAAATTCACTTTAAGATTAATGACGGGGTTTATACAAAACAGTCACATTTGCCACCCGGAAATATGGTTTTCCAATAAAAATTATAAATTTTAATTCAAGAAAATAGTTCAATTTTCAACCAAATGGTTGAATATAAATATTTTTATAAGTTTCCACGAATATGAATAATCTTTTGCTAAAAAAGAAGACTTTTTAATTAACGAATATTGAACAAAAATTGAATTTTTGTGCAGGAAGATTAATTTTCATCCAAAAAACAATGAATTTTGCACAAGAGTTACGCTTTTTCGGTAGAAATTACTTTTAAAGTATGAAAATGAATTTTTGACCAAGATGCAGCATAAAAATGTTATAGATTTGCAATCAGCAAAAGAAAAATATTATATTCTGAATCTATGTTTTTTTTTTCAATTCCAACGATATGTAACTTGCAATTAAAATACTAAAATTAGAATAAGTTATAGCAGATTTTAGTTTATGTTTTGACCCTGGCTAGGTAGCATTATGGAATTTTCCATAGAATAGTTGAAAATGCATCAGTTTATTTGAGAGAAAATTCGTCTGTTGACAATTTAACCGAATATGTAAATTTTTACCCAATTGTTTAGAAGAATATTATAATTGAAAATATATATTTTCAATCAAATACGGAATAGTGGAAATTTCATATTAAAAAACTAGTTTTCAATAAAATAATTCATTTTTAAACCAAAGTAAATGGAATACTGGAATTTTTAGATTAAAAATGTAGTTTTCATCCAAGTAATTCATTTTTAACAAAGTAGATCGACTATTAAGTTGTAAAATTTAGTAATTGTTTAATTTCCCATGACAGTTTAAGATCAATTATTTAACTAGGCATTAGTTTTAATGATTTTTTAACTATGCAAAGATATTCTAATAAATTATACCTAATAA
>JAAAKG020143714.1:0-11302 GCA_010014905.2 Druon quercuslanigerum
TACACTATATATATATATATATATATATATATATATATATATATATATATATATATATATACATTTAAACAAATTCCGTAATATCTCTGTCAATTTACAGTCAGAGACTCTAAACACCAATAAAATTTATCAAAGTATTTAAAAATAATTCTTATTATCCACACAGTACTGAAAAAAAAGAAAAATTTAATTTGTTCTTTATTTTCTCATTTTAATTAAGTTTACGTTTCATTTTTGAAACATAATAATTCTTAGACATTCATTTACAAAATTTTATATGTTCGACAATTATACATGTAAACTAAAAAAGCAATTAACCAATTGACACAGGATGTTTACTCCATTATTATGTGACTTCTTAAACCAATCAATCACAGGGAGCTGTTGTTTTTAGTCTTTATTCGTGAATTGTATTACTAATTTTTAATTACAGTAACCTCAAAATATATTATTTATAGATCTTGGATAAAGATACGCATTGTATCGAAACGTACGTTAAATTGGAGATTAAAATAAAAATGTTTCATGAATGATGAAAATTCGCATTCAAATAATTTTTATTTATCTATGATGACTGTAAGACATATTAACTACAATTTACATCCATAAATTTCATCGTTTGAAGAAATTACCTGATTTGCATTCAAATCATATTATATTGACGGAATTCATGGTATACGCGGAATTCATGGAAATCGTGAAATCAATGGAATTCGTGGAATTCACGGAATTCAAGCAATTCACGGTAGTTAAATAATTCAAGAAATTCAAGGAAATCGTGGAATTCATGGTATTCACGAAATTCAAGAAATTCATAAAAATTTCTTTCTATTTCATGTATCCCATGAATTCCGTAAATTTCATGAATTCCGCGAATTCCTTGAATTTAATAAATTCTACTAATTCCTTGCATTCCATGAATTGCCGAAATTACGTAAATTTCTTCTATTTCATAAATTCTGCGAATTCCCTTAATTCCTTGATTTTCGCGAATTCCATGAATCCCATGAATTTCTTAAATTCCTTGAATTTCATGAATTCCGCGAATTCCGTGAATTCTATGAGTTCATTGCACCGTGAATGCAGTGAATTTATAGAATTCCGTGATTTCAGTGAATTCCATGAATTCCACGAATTCCGTGTATTCCATAAATTCCGTGAATTCTATAAATTCGTTGAATAATTCAATTCCACGAATTCCTTGAATTTAATTAATTCCTCGTATTACATTAATTCCAAAAATTTTATCAATGTCATCGATTTCGAAAATTCCTTTAATTACATGAATTTCGTGAATTCCTTGAAGTCCTTGAATTCCATTAACTGCGTTCCACAACTTCTGTTCATTTCATGAATTTCGTGAGTTCCAGGAATTCCATGCAGTCTGCGAAATCCGCGACTTCTGTGAATTGCATGAATTCAGCGAATTTCATACATTTCGTGAATTCCTTCATTTCTATAAAGTCCGTGAATTTCATGAATTTCGTGAATACCGGAAATTCCTTGAATGCGGTGAATTCCCGAAATTACGTAAATTTCTTCACTTTCATGAATTCTGCAAATTCCCTTAATTCCTTCAATTTCGCGAATTCCATGAATATTATTAATTCCTTAAATTTCTTGAATTTCATGAATTCCTCAAATTCCGTGAATTCTATGAGTTTCTTGAATTCTGTGAATACCTATAATTCCAGGAATTCCATAAATTCCGCGAATTCAGCAAATCCAGTGAATTTTTTGAATTCCGTGATTTCAGTGAATTCCTTGAATTCCACAAATTCCGTGGATTCCATTAATTCCGTGAATCATTTAATTTCATGAGTTCCTTAAATTTTTAATTAATTCCTGGAATTCTATTAATTCCCAGAATTGGATCAATGCCATAGATTTCGAAAATTCCTTTGATTCCATGAATTTTGTGAATTCCTTTAAGTCCTTGAATTCTGTTAATTGCGTGAATTTCATACATTTCGTGAATTCCATGAAGTCTGCGAAATCCGCGACTTCTGTGAATTTCATGAATACCGCGAATTTCATAAATTTCGTGAATTCCTTCATTTCTATAAAGTCCGCGAATTTCATGAATTTCGTGAATTTCGCAAATTCCTTGCATGCAATGAATTCCGTAATTTTCTTGGATTACATTAATTCCGTAATATCCTTGCGCACAATTTTCGTCTTACCAACGCTCTAATTCATGTAGCAGAATGCTGGCCGCTGACTTCACGATTTATAACACTTACAAAACATGTATTACAATTTCCTCATTCGAATACCATGTTTGCAATTTTACTTCACGCTTTTATTGCAGAAGTCTTGTAGAAGTGTTGCAGAATTCCAAACATTTTTAACAGTGTAGGGTAAGTGGGTCTAAAATGACTAGTTCAGAATTAAAAAGAAAATTGTTTTTGAATTATTAATATTAGTTAACAAGAAAGTATGTTACAGACAATACTTTTATATATTCTAAACATTGAAAACATTAAAAGTTATAATTAATATATTAAAATATGCATACAATTTAGAGAAAAAATGAGCAGGTTTTTCGCCGTCTTAACCAAACGTGTAGTTAAAATGGCCACTTAAATTAAACAATTATAAACTGTCCTATTTTCTAATACACTTTGTTAGAAAAGTTGTTAAATGACTTCTAACAGTATTTTCTCTATGAGGATAACTTTTTTGTATAAAAATATAATATAATAGCAACATTTTATAAAGTAAAAGCTTCACCTCATTCTTAGCACGCAATATAAATATTATTGCTAATAAGCGCCACAGATATAGATATTTTTCAAGAAAACGTACTGATCTTGCCCTTTCACTCTTTCTTTTGTATTTCGTCATTTTTAAAAACGCATTAAGATTTAAAATAAATAAATACTTAGTTTACTACTAGTGTATGTAATCATAAGTTGGCGGACCAAAAACAGATTTATATACAATATATAAAACATATACATATAAATATATATATATATGTATATATATATATATATATAATATAATATATACCATATATATTCATATTAAATCATTTATCATAGTCTTCGATTCAAAGACTAACCTTAAAATAAATTGAAAGTTGAATTATCAATTCAATAAAAATCAATGACTATTAAGTAGATCAATATGTAATTTTATATTTCTTACAGAAAAGAGACACAATTTTAAATGTTTAGATTAAATTTGAACTTTGTTATTTTAAGAAAAAATTATTGATATATCATACATTTTTCTGATCTAAATTTATGTTTCTATTAAACAATTATTATTAACTTTAGTGAAGAAAACCATATTTGTTTAAATTTGTTTATTTGAATAAAAATATTTAATTTTGAGGTTAGAATTTTGTATCGAAACTTTTAATATTGCGTTAGAAATGTTATAGTTTGTAAGAAAATTGGCTTAATCATTAAAAATGTGAACACATAACCCACTGGCTATTTTAGACCATTCGCAGAACTTTTATTTTTTTTATTTTTAATTAACATATTTATTATTTTTAATTTTTCAAATGCAGATATAACAGATTAGTGTATGAACTATAAATTACCATAAACAACAATTAAGTCTAAAACTATTATCTTTTTCTATAATTTCACTTCAAATATTTAATGCTTGAAATTACCTCTTCAAAATATAAAGTCAATTAATTAATATATCTGTACCAAAAAACGACATTAATCCAGCTTTCCTAATGTATTATTAAAGATTGGCCATATTATCGCACTGGCCATTTTAGACCAACATGCCCTAATTGGTTGATTTTTTTTCGATTTTTCCTGCTCTCACCTTCCAGTTTTGTTTCAATAAAAAAAAAAAAAAAGAATCTCCTAATTTGAGCAAGATCGGTTAATATTAATGGGTGGCGCAAAGACTATGAGGTTTCCAATTGATTTAACATGAAAAAAGTCAGGTTTTGGTAAATCTAATATTTAAATGCGATAATATGTTAAAAATAATTCCCTGTTTCAGTATATTGTTCAGCATTCGTCAGAGAATAAGAATCAATCATAAATTTTAAGGTTGAATATTTTTAGGCTACTCGTATGATACCATAAAGAAAACCCCATAAGTGACAAATTTAGATTTTACGTAATATTGCTGTTTATTGACGCTTTTTAAAATTAAAAAAAAAACAAATAATCATTAATTGGCAATTTAAGAGTACTCAGTTATTTCTTAACTAATATTCAATTCTTTAAGCAATTTTAAATTATTTAATTATTTTTGTTTAGTTAACTCGTGTAATGAACGCATTTTCTACACTTTAAGAGTGATTTAATCCATTATAACAATATAATAATAAGTTTAAATATTTTACAATTATTTTAATAATAAGTATTTGTTCGAGTATATGTTTTACCTAAAAAACATTTTATGCTCAAATGCTATTTAAAAAAAACACATAAAATCAGTAACAAAAAACTATTTTTTCACAATTTTTATTTTTTTAACATTTACGAGTATTCTTAAAAAGCAAATTAGAACCTAAAAATATTTCATTCTTTTGAAACATAGCAAAAATATGTAAAAAATGAAAAACATTGTTTAAAAATTTAATTTTTTTAAACATCTGCGAGTGTTCATAATAAACA
This sequence comes from Druon quercuslanigerum, assembly GCA_010014905.2. NCBI lineage: Eukaryota > Metazoa > Arthropoda > Insecta > Hymenoptera > Cynipidae > Druon > Druon quercuslanigerum. The sequence continues at coordinate 4,602 of JAAAKG020143714.1, forward strand.
AATTATTACTTAAAAATATTAACATTTTTAGAAAATTTAGTAACATAAAATGTTTCTCCTTCTTTTTTTAGGTGGAATATGTACTTGAACAAATACGTATTATTATCAATTGTAAAATTATTTAAACAAATTAGCTTATGAGTATCATAGATTAAACAACTCACAAAGTTTGTAAAGTATGTTCATTTCGCGAGTTAACGGAAAAACAAATATTTAAACAAATTATTATTATTTAAATACTTTAATATTAGTTAACAAATGACTGGGTGTTCTTAAATGACCGATTAAGGTTTATTTGTTTTTTATTTAACTTTTAAAAAGCGTCAATAAACAGCAATATTAGGTAAAATCTAAATTTGGCACTTATGGGGTTTTCTTTAGGGTACCATAAAAGTGGCTTAAAATTATTCACCTTAAAATTTACGATAGATACTTATTATTATTCTTATACTGGAAAATGGAATTATTTGTAACATATTATCGCGTTTAATAATTAGATTTACAAAAAGCTGACTTTTTCCCATGTCCTTTTTCCCTTTGCATCACCCCTAAATATTTACCGATTTTGTTCAAAATTTGAGATTTTTCAGTTCCAATTGAACAAAACTGGTGGCAAATCTTAAGAATTTAAAATTTAATTTTTGGTTCAATAATTTTAATATAAAATATGCAGTCTATATTTGTCAAGTTCATTCTCGTATTTCAATGAAATATCCAATGGTGAACTTCAATTCGACCTTGAACTTACCCTTCAAAGTCATTTGAAGGTCAACTTTTCGTTTTTAAATGGGAACCCCTATTTTTAAGTGCAGAATGCCTGAAAATAAAAACAAGATTTCAACGACCAAATTTCGATATTCACCCTTAAAAGTTCCTATTAAAATTTTTAAAAGATTACGATTTTTCCTTAAAAAAAATATGTAAATGTCCTTTTTGAATAAAAATAAAAAGAGAGAAAAAATAAGATTCTCAGATTGACGGGTAGCAGGAATTATTTTTTAAAAATGGTTTGATTGTGATATGATATTAATAAAAATAAAAAAAGACGAAGAAAATAAATAGAGATGGAAGGATATCTGACCTATGACTTAAGTACATATTTAAATACAAAATTTCCCACTCTTTCTATTGTCTCTGTTAGAAATACGGGTTCCTATTCAAAAATACAAATTCGACCCTAAAATGACCTTCCAGGTCCTTTGAAGGTCCAATTTAAGGTCACCATTTGATTTATCTTTGAAAGTTACCCCACGAACGACCTTCATCTGAGAAAATATAGAGTCGTCCCGTTAACCCAAGCCAAGTTTGAATGACCTTCAACTGACCTGCAAAGTTACACTTGACCTATATTCTGAGTGCATATTTAAAAGTAAAATTTCCCCCTCTTTCGATTGTAGATATGAAAAATAGGGGTTAAGATTAAAGAATTTAAAAGGAGATGAAAATCAAATTTAAAATCCTATTTACGTCCAACAATCAAATTAATTTACAGAAATCCTAAAATTAATACCAAGAATCCAACAACCCTAAAAAAGATCAGAAAGAAATTTCCTTTTTGGACAAAAATAAAAAGGAGAAATGAAAAATGAGAAGGTAACCAAACAAATACCCTTCCTTCTCTTTTTTATTTCTTTCGTCTTTTTTTATTTTCATCATTATCAAATCACAATAAAAAAAATTTGTAAAAAAAATAAACACCAACATTTCGGTGCCCATACAGCACCCTCATCAAGGCAAAAAAATTTAAATACCCGTGCAAACAAGAACAGCAACAAAACCACGATGATATTTCCTTAGGTCAAGGTCATTCTTGGAATAAATTCTAACGATAAATCCAGTAATGACCTTTGTTTGACCCTCAACAAAATCCTGACAAAAAACTCTTGCAAAATCGTTCCTTAAAAAAATCATGAGGCGAAAGTTGATGCAGAACTTCAAGGGTAGTGATTGTTTAAGTCTGGAAGACCTTTACATTACCTAAGTACATTTTTAAACGTCAAATTTCCCACTCTTTTGATTGCCGATGTCCAAATATAGGTTCCGATTGAAAATATAAAGTTGACCTTTAAATGTTCTTGAAGGTCAAGTTCAAGGTCAAATTGAAGGTTACTTCATGAATGACAATGACACTTCCTTTTAAACAATATTTTATCTGAAGACTTTTTTATGTTTTTCCAGACTTTTTGGATAGCCTATATAATCAAAGCCTGCATTTTATCATCAGAAGTTTTTTTGCATTTGATTTATTGAGTATATTATATAACATTCACATTCACATATAAACTTTGCTCATATATGGTCTTACTATAATTTATATTTTTAAGGCAAATATATATTGCAAATTTATATTAAACTCAATGAAACAAACAATATTATATATATGTATTACACGTTTGGTGAAATTTACTAAAAAATGTATACAAAATGTTATTTTATTTTTTATACGTAATATTTGTATGTAAATTTTTCGTTCAAAAATTGTAATTCTAATCAGAAAATTTGAATTTTCCAATCAAAATTAATTTTAGCAATATAATCGAACCTTCAACCAGAGAAATGAATTTGCAAATAAAATATGAATGCTGTATAAAAAATGATTTCTGAAAAAAGTGGTTTATTACAAATTTCCGAAAAAAGTTGAATCCTTCAAAATAGGGAAGATCAATTTTTAAGCAAGCAGTAGCATTTGTATCTAAGAAATACTAAAATGCAACTAAAATGCAACATAAAAGTTTTTTAAATTGAATTTTCATCAGAAAAAGATTTTATGTTAACTTTTTAATTAAAACATAAGTTTTAAACAAGAAAAAATTTTTCTGCGAAGATTCTAGTTGCATTTTCAACCAAAAAAGACGATGTTTCAATAAAACTGTTGAATTTTTAATAAAAAAGGGATAATTTTTTTTTTTAACTTGTTGAATTTTAAATCAAACCGTTGTATTTCATGGAAGAAAAATACAATTTCTATTATCATACATGAATTTTTTGAATGAATTTTTTATCCAAGAAATATTAAATTTCCACTAAAAACGATGAATTTTTAGAATGAAAATAAAAAAAAAATTTTAATGGTGTTTAATTAGAAAAAGATTTTATTTTAACTTTTAAATCAAAACGTAAGTTTTTAACAAGAAATAAATTTTTTGCGAATATTCTGCTTGAATTTTCAACCAAAAAAGATTTTATTTTGACTTTCAAACACTAAAAAATGAGTTATTACAATAAATAAATTTTCTAGAAAATTAGTTAAATTTTCAATACAAAAATTGAATTGTCAACCAGAAAGGATGACTGTTCTACAAAATTGTTGAATTTTGAAAGAAATAATAAAATTTATAACTAGAAAGGTAATCTTGTGGAGAAAGCCACTGCAAGAAATATGAATATATAAATACAATGTAAATCAATTACTAACAAGAATATGATTTTAGGGGGACCGCAAAAATCCATTTTTAAATTTCTCTAATATTTTCTACTGACCAATTTTTTCTTTTCCCTGACCATATCAATATTCAATAACCAGAATATTTTTTTGAAAAAACTGTTTTGAATTTTTATACAAACAATTGCATTTTCATCCGAGAAAGAAGCAAACTCGAATAAAATAGATGAATTTTAAAATCAAAAAGACAAATAATAAAAAAAATAGTTGGATTTGTATTTGATAAAGATTTCGTGTTGACTTTTCAGCATAAAAATATGAGTTTTAAATAAAAAAGAGAATTTCTATGAGTATAACTAAATTTTCTACCCAAAAATATGAGTTTTCAACAAAGCAGTTTAATGTTTACCAAGAAAATTATTTTTGAACAAAATTGTTAAAGTTTAAACCAAACTGTTGTATTTTATTGAAAAAATGATATTTCTAGTAAAATACATGCAATTTTAAAATAAGAAGACAACAGTTTCGAAAAATAATTGCATTTTCAACCAAAAAAGATTTTCGAACAAATAATAAAATTTATAACTAAAAACGTAATCTTATGGATTAAGCAAGTGCCAACAAAATATAAATATAAATAAATTACTAACAAAAATTTGATATCAGTGTTACCGCAAAAATTCATTTTTTAATTTCCTTATTTTTCCACAGACCCATTATTCATTTAACTTTTATAAAAGAAATAAAACAATTTCAGTTAAAAATTGAATTGAAGTTATAGAAATAATCTTAATTTTATATAATTTGTGTTCTTTAAATCACTGAATTTTCTCCTGAAGTTACCATTTAAACATTTTTTGAAACTGTTTGTTATTTTAAGAAACTGCTTCTAAAGTTTTATACAAATTTTATAAATTTATGATTTAACTTATTGAATTTCGTTTTCAGCAACCTAATTTTGTAAATTTCAGTTACTTTAGTATCATAAATTTGTCGGAATTTTTCGAATATTTCTAACAGTGCACATTAGGTAACTTTGAGATCAGTTTTTTAAAAAAATCTTCTAACAATTTTGATTCTTTTTCTATTAGGTATTTTTCGAATCTCTGAATATAAGAACCTTAAGATATTGTCTTTTGTCAAATGTGAATAAAATGGATTCATTGATACTATGAAAGACATTAATAATCTCTATAATTTTCTTATTTGGAACAATATTGTATATATTTCATGTTCAAAACATTTTTAGAAAACGGGGTTGGAAGATAATTTAGATAAGGATCTTTTTTCAACATCTTCCATAACCAAGTTAAATTTGTATTTAAATTAAATTATTTTTTTGTGTAAAAAATACAATAAAATAGAAAAGTAATCTAATGTCACTAATATTTTTTTTAGATCCTAACTATTTTTTATAAACGACTCAGTTTTTCCTGAAATTAGTTTAAAAATTTTTTAAAGTATTTTGCTAGATTGTAAGTTTTTTAATTTAGATATAAACTAGAAATCAAAGTTCCTATCTCCTGATGACGTTTTTCGTTTATTAAACATTGAAAAATAAGAAAATTGAGGAAATTTCGTTTTTGTCGCCAATTATGCTGGAAACTTTTCTATCAGTTCTTCTTTTTCACGAATTACTTAAATTTAAGATCTTGGAACATAGGCGTGTACTAAAAATTTAAATTGGCTATCCATTACTGGCCTTCTTTTGTTTATTACAGATTGAAAAATAAGAAAAATGAGACTATTTATTTTTTTAACCTTCACTAGAATATTTTCTATTTGTGCAATTTTTTCGAAGATGTTTTAAAATGAAGGTCTTAATATGTAGTTCTGCATAAAAAAAATTTGGTATGTTGCTGGCATGGACTTGTTATCAAAGATTAAGACATAAGAAAAGTACGGAAATTTCATTTTTATACCACTAAGTTCAAATTTTATTTTCATATCAATTTTCTTTGAGGATTGCTGAAATTTAATCATTTAAAATTTAGATGTTTATTAAATAATATTTGCTATTTTAAAGTGCCGTTTTTTGCTATCTGTGGTTAAAACATAAACAAAATTAATAATTTTTATTGTTAGACAACTATGCTGCAATTTTTATCTTTACTTTAATATTTTTCAGAAATGGCTATACTCATAATACTCATAGGATAAACAAATAATTAGGAAAAATGTATTCTTAAAAAATATATATTGAGAAACTTTTTTTAAAAAGAATCTTATAGAAAATTTTTAAATAAAATTTTTAAAGCCATTTTAGTAATTTAAAAATTTTGTGAGATTGATGGTATCCCGTGCAGAAATTTCGGTAGGGCTCGGGTCTGGGCCAGATCTGGCAGAATTTGGCCCCGGCAGGGCAACCCAGTGTGGGCCAAACTAGAAATTAAATGCCTAATCCGATAAGGGCCATATTGAGTTATCCATAACGAAGGCCCGATTAGGCCCTGGTCAGGAGCTCTTCTAATTTTTATTCATAAAAAAATGGTTAAAATATTATTTATTTCATAAAAAAATGAAGAAATAATAATGACATGAAAAACTTTATTATTTAAATGTTTAAAAACAATTATTATAAATATTACATCAATATTTTTAAAATCAGTGATCAACATGTGGTAATATTAATCTTAAAATTTTTTAATTAAACCTTTTTGTTTTGGACTTTTGTTATTTAGACAAATATAACATTTAAGAAGTAATCAATTTTTTAAAATTATTTATAAATAATGTTTTAATTAAGATCTTTGACATCCCCAAATTCTTTACATAACATTTTTAAAAATCGAATTTGTCGATAGAATTAGAGAATTTCACCAAAGAATGAATAAAAATTATCTCACTTTGTAGTAAAACAGTATAACCTGCAAGTAAAATTTAACTAATTCAACTTTCGATTAGTCACTAAAATAAAAATTAGTTAAATATTTACTTAATAAATCTAGGAGTTAATTCAAAATTAATTAATTATAGTTTTTAAACCAGATATTATTTACAGAGGACAGCCCGATGTGGCCCTGACTGAGACCACAACAGTAGCCATTATCATGGCCACATTGAGCTATTTCCGATCCGGGCCATGTCGGGTATTTGGATCAAATTGAAGAATTTCTCCACGGGATAGTATAATCCTGTCACTTTTTTAATTTTTAAATTTTTCTGTGTGGTTTATTATAAAATAAATGTTCTCAATATATTTTTTATGCATTTTTTCAATAAGGTCAGTGGTTTTTTATTTTATATTTTTTTAGTATTATTTTTCTCATATTTCTTGATTGCTTGGTATATTTTTTGTATGGTAACTGTTTCTGGTGCA
>JAAAKG020143715.1:0-11301 GCA_010014905.2 Druon quercuslanigerum
CTAAAATGGTTGCCTACCGAATGGATAAACGTCGTATGCGAGAAGGAGTCTCGCCCTATGCGAGTCGCGTATAACATCAGTTTAAAAGGCGATAAGTTCGGTATATGAAATTAGATTTGCGGGTGCACAGAAATTTTCGCATATGAAACACGTTTAGAAAGGTACTTGGAAAACTTTTTTTTTCGTGGAAAATTTGGAAAACTACTGTAATTTTTTCGCAGAAACGATAGATACCCTGGTTATTTATTTTTCTTCTATTCAGCTGAGCAGGTAAGCCGAGAAAAGGGAACTCGAACCACACGCAAGGGTTCAATAAGAATGGTTGAAGATTGTCTGTATCTCTCCTTGCTAAGTTTCTTTCTCTAACAGGTCAAGAATTTTACGAAGAGAATACTACCCATTTTCGGGTATGAACTTATATTTGTAGCTGCCAGGGGGCACTAGACTGCATTTCCGATTTTCTTATAGATGTCGCTGCAGTCATTTATGTGCTCAGCCAAACTTACCGTTTCTTCTTAAGAAAAGACATTCCCCCGGCCATTTGCGTCTTTTTCGGCATAGATATGTCACAGGCTTGACTAATCAGGTGCATTATGGTTTTAACTACCCTTCCGGTGTCTTCTTAAACAATTGCAGTTACTGCATTTTGCACGCTGATAAGCGTTGACGCCAATTTCTGCTTGTCCACCTTGGTGCCATTCCATTTATGTCGTTGTTTGGACGCATTATGTCTTTCTCGTCGTAGACATATTTGTATACGGAATTTTACATACAAATGGTCACTTCCAGTGTAATCCTCCATGACCCTCTGATTTTGAGCCCTTCTGACCAGATTTTCTGTCACCAAAGATATGTCAGGGTTGGTTTCCCTCTGTCCAGGGCCTCGGAAAGGGGTCTCTCCCATATTAGACCGATTATTATTATTTTATTATTTATAATATTATTATTATAGACCGATAAGTTATCTTCTTCCAGCCATCTCAATCACTTTTTTACCCCTGGAGTCCATATAATTTTTCGTTTAAGTCTCCGGCGATCATTATGTCCTCTACGGTGTCTTACAGCATCTCTTCAACGTCCTCGAGTTTCTTTCCCCTCTTAACCTTCTTAACCTCTTCTTTTACTTCGCTGTTTTGTTTGCTCTTTTCCTGGCTGGGAGCCACCTGCTTTCGAACTTCGGACTTCTCTTTTCTGAGAAATTACTTCTTTGAGTTTCTGTCCGAAATTCTTTGTCTTTCTTTTTATGTCCGCTCTCCACTCTTTTGACGTTTCTTCGCCACGCTTCCGTTTGTCAATCGGATTGGCCGCCTGATTTTCAGCAGTGTTATTTGCAGTTCTCTTTGTCGATACCACTGGTGTCTTTGGGCGAGCGGAGGAGGGCCGCACTGTTAACATGAGCATGTGACCGGACTTGGCCAGTCAGACAGTAGAATTTGTCGATCTCCTTTTGTTGGTCGCTCTGTTTCGTCTTCAGGTGTTGGAACAATTCCTCCGTATACCGAATCCCTTTCTTCATCGTACAAATAATGTTTTGCTGCCTATCAGCCGCAATTGACATTTATAACGTCACTTCTGACCTTTTTTCAATTATGTCTCTAATCGACATTTCCTCTTCTTCTATCCTCTTTCTTATGACGTTCACGCCCTCTTTTGGTCCTGAACTGATAATGTTGCGAGTTCGGAAGTCTCAATTCTCATAGTGAGAAGCCCCACTGGCTCAGATGTATCGTCGTCTTTATGTTCTAAATTGGTTTGTTTATGGTTTTGAGCAAAGATATTATAAACGTAAGTGCGATACGGAGGGTAACAGAGTTGGGGGAACTATATATATATATATATATATATATATATAGGACATCACATCTTCTGCCCTATCGAGGTGCTGCCCTCACCGTACTACGAAGTCGAATTCTGCTTTTCTCATTCTTCGTAAAATATTATGGTAAAATAGTAGAAAGATTTTTGGAGGTTAGAAAAGTTTCACATATATCAATTAATTTTTTTTACATCAGAAGCTTGAGCCAGGTTTTCTATGCATAATATTTTTTTAAATTATAAAAAAAGTTTGATCGAATTTTTAATTTTAAAAAATGAAAATAAGCTTTGAGACACATTAGTGCTGATTTAAATCCTGCAAAGTTTGTTTGAAAAATGTTATCAGATTCAAAGAAAATTCATGGAAAAATTTTTCTCCGTTAGAGGCACACATGCTTTTTTACATTAATTTGTCTATACAATTTTTTTATAATTATTATAATTTTAAATTCAAACAACAATTTTTAACACTTTATATATTTAGAAAAATGTATTTGATAAAAATATTTTATTATCGCATTTTTAATAAATAAATGATACTGATTAGGAAATAATTTTATTTCAGGAATTTTATTATTTGGGAATTTTCAAATTCCGTAATATTATAAACTGTTCGGGAATTTTATTAGTTTTGGAATTTTATCATCCGGGACAGCGAGAGTTTTACCGAGACGGGAATTTTATTTTTCGGGATATTTCAGCCGTACCTATAGAAGTACCGAAAATATGCTCTTATTATAATTTCGAAACCTGGAGCTTGTCCATTTTTTCTTACAATATTAATAAAAAAAAAAATTTTGTATGAAAATTTTTGAAATCACAAGTTGTAAAGATAATCTCAATTTAAAATTTAGCTGCACATCCAATTTTTATTCTCGGGTCTTGGCGATTTTTTCCTGATGTATTTCAGTCACTGGTAATTGGGGGTGATTTTCTCTCAGAAAATAATTTATTAAAATCCGAAAAAGTTTGATAGACTTTTTTATATCTAGGTATGTAAAAAAGGTAAACGTCAGAAAATTTAAAAACTATTTATACTCTTTTCGGATAGGTTAGGCCAAAAATAAAATATTCTTGGATTCAAAATTGCTACAACGCAAAAAAGTAAAAAGTTTCCATTAGGTTCATTAAGCCAGCGAGTTACTTTCTTACTTAGTCGCTTCTTTTGAAGGTTGATCCTAAGCTTTTAGTTTTTTTTAAATATACCTAGAATTCACGGCATTTTAAATTCAATGTTTTCAGTAGCATTGATATTGAAGTATACAAAGGGCCTTTTGTGTTAAATATAATTTAATTAAAATATTTTATTTGTTTTTCACAATCGTAATTTATAACTTCTAAAATTGAATAATTGTAGGTCAAACATGAAAGAGGAGACTAAGTTGAAATTCATAGAGGTTCTATCATATATAATAAACCATTAAAAACTTTGACCTTGTTTAAGCTTTTGAAAACTCGTTTTAAAACGATTTTTAACACTTTTGATTGTGATTTATTAATAAAAGAATAAGTGTTATTTAGTCTCCGAAACAGCAATTTTTTAAAATATTTAAAGCCTTAATAGTTGAGACATTTTAAGTTTGTTGTCTTCAATATATTCAATCATTCGAAATTTGAAGCCTAATTAAATATGTAAGAGTTTTTGAATTGAAAGTCTTCGATACATTTAGATTCAAAAATTTCAAATTATGTAGTTATAAGTTTAATAAAGTTGCAGGATTAGAAATAAACGTCTTTTAATACTTGAATCATTATTTTAGCACGATTGAAAGCATATAACTTCAGATAGATTTAAAATTAGGTCTATTAAAAATTAGGAGTTCTTCAAAGAACTGAACAAATGTTTACTTTAAAAGCCTCTTTAAGAGGGTGCTTCTTCAAGTTTTACTTATTTTCCGATAATTTGGCACCCCCACAAATGATTTTTTTCGTAAGAAATTAACGCCTGATTTTTGTCAAAATTCAAAAATGTATATTTAAAACATTTCAATCTGTTTTTTTCCCGTTTATAAAATTTTAATTAAAGGTTACTCAGGGTAATTTTCTGTGCAAAATATTAATTTATAATGAATATTTGTCAAGCTATAGAAAGTATTTCTTTACCCAGAGATATACAAACCTGAATTGTACTATAGTAAATACAACTGGAAAAAATTAGACCTAAGGGAAATTTTGTAAAGAAAACAAACCTTGGTCGACCTATCATTTTAATCCACGAAAGATTAAAAAAGATGTCTCCGAACCACTTTTATTGCAACAATTTTATTGAAGAAAACTATTGTTTATGAAAAGAAAAATAGTATAATGATTTTACAAGACGATTCTGGATCTGTTTAAAATTATGCACTTAAAATATTTTAATTTTAAAATTTAGACTAATTTATTTCATAAGCCTTAGTAGTGACACAAATATAAATGTCCGATTGAGTCTTCATAAGCAATGTTCAATTTAAAAATCACTTCAAATCAATAGATTCTTAAATGAACGTCTTTATTCAATTTTAAAATCTTATTCGGGTATTATATCAGTATAAAATATCACATTTTTATCATATTCAATTTAGAAATTTAAAAAAAAGAGAAAAATTTTCATGGCAAACAATTCGGAAATGAATTGTCACAATTTCAGAGTGACAAATTTAAAGTTTGAATGTTACAGTTATAATTACTTATCTTTTTATTTTTATTTTGAAGATAAAAGCATTGCATTTTGATTTTTAAAGAACAGTTGAGCAATAATTAATTTTTTTTAATCGAATAAGCTGGAGGTTTTTAAATGTTTCAAAAAGAATAAAAAATTTGAAGGTTCTCAACAATTTTGAAATATTAAAAAATTGTTTTAAAAGATTTCCGGGAAGATTTAAAATGCTTTTTTATTTCGAAAAAGTACATAACTCAAAGAGAATGTTTAGTATTTCAAAACATCTCAAAAGATTGACGAAATTGTAAAAAAAACTGGAAACTCTTAAGACAATTTTGAGTGCAAGGGTTTACAAAAATTTTAAGAAAAATGAGAATCAGTTTAAAAGATATTTAAAAGTTCTGAAAAATTTTAAAATTAACTTGAAAAGATTTGAAATAATTTTAAAGAAAATTGATACTTTTTATGATTTCGGAATTAAATGTTGACTTTTTATTTTGAAAAAGGACATAATTTTAGGAGCCGGCATAAAAATATGGGATTACTGAAAAAATTGCTAAAGAGATGACTGAAAAATCCAATAAAATGAAATCTCTGACACTAGTAGAGGATAAAGAAATATTTTTAACTCTCCTTCAATTAAAGTTCAGTTCTGCGTGCAGCAAGGGTGGTTTTTGAGGATGTAAATTGAAATTGGATGAATATTACGGCGAGGTTCGATTAATAAGAATGTAAGAACATTATTTCAGGCGCCATTGTGTTGATCAAAAATGCTACGGTTTAAAGAACTTCATTATTGTAAAAAATCCTTGATCTCTTTAATATCTTATAGAAATGCAGACATTTATTATTCTAAGAAATAATTTTATTTACCTAAGTAGGACGGTTGAAATTGAAATTATGATTCAAATATTCGTGCAAGGGTCGTTTTCTTTCTTTCTTTTTATAATCAAACTTCCCCTTTCTTACTCTTATCGTAAGAATCTGATTTTTTTGCTCGAAGTGTGAACGGAGTGCCGCGCTCTCTCTCCCAGTCGCTGCACGTCGTGTTTTACATTTAAGTATAATGCAAAAGCTAAAACTTAAACAGGTTATGAATTTAAAATTGTAGATTTTTTTTATGTCTCACGGTCCACATAAATTCAAAATAAAATTTAGAGTAAACAGAGTAAACAACGGACAAAACGAAGGACATAAAAAACGATGTCAATTTGGAAATTTTCCAATCCAATTTGAGTCAATTATAAAAAAAATGAAAATGGTTTTTTGAAGTCTCAATAATATTAAAGAGAATTCAATCACTTAAAGGTTACATTTTAAATTAGGAAAAAAGAACTTTACCGTAAATTATGAAGGACAAACAGAAATTGAAAGTTTAGAGATACATTAAGACATTATACGCAATGACAGTGGACAAACAATGGGCGGGTTTTCACTGAAATCACTGATGAGAAATCGCGCAACTAAATTAAACTTAAAAAAGTGAGGTATTTTATAACTAAAAAGATGATATTGTTTTACAATACTTTGATAAACTTTATTGATATTCAGAATTTCAGTACGTAAGTTAACTGAAATCTTTGGAAATATTTTTATAAAAATACACTCAATAATACGTCGTTGATAAGTAATTTTATCAGTAGCTCCAACAGTTTCACTTACATAAGCTTCCTTACAACATTTAAATTTGATCTTATAAATAGAATCACATAAATCAATGGAATTAAACGTTTAGATAGACCTTGCATGTAAGTTAAGGCAACATTTAAACTAAATATATTGTAAGTATCACTCCATTTATTTATTTAAATTATTTTATTACTATTATTGTCAATCTTATGAATTTTTTCTGTAATAATGCTGTTCACTAAGTCAAGCGGATATTTATTGGTTGCTAAAGTTGTTTCTCATTAATTTAGATTTTCTTTTCTAAATTGGTCATCGCTTCATTTAACACATCCACCTACGAAACCTTTTATTAAACCAATTTCATGACACATTATATTATGTGAATTGTAGTTTAAGTTTATTCTACATAAAGAAGGGGTTTTTCTACCAATTGGTTCATAAAAAACCATCTTTAGCTTAACTAATTTGCTAGTCAAGATAAATAATAACTTAGTAATCTCGCACTTATGTGTGAATTTTATACAATCTTTAATACTGTGAAATACATTTAAAAAAACGTTAATCTTGTCAGTAGGAGCAATAGCTACAATGTCATCGAAATATCTTTTATATAAGAGGTGTAAAATGGATAATAGAGCGGGGAAAGAAAAATAAAAAAGAATGTTTTCTCGAAAACCGCTTGACCGATTGTTCCTACCAGAATTCCTTTTTCCTTTATTTGTCATTATGTATACATGAGAGTGAAGTAAAAATAGAGAAAAAAATATTAGGCAGCGGAAATAAAGATTTAAAGAGAACATAAAGAAAATATAAAAAAGAAAATACTAATGAATAAATACACAGAAAATAAATAAAAGAAAATTTTGAGGAAATAAAGATCTCAGCGTTCTCGCTCGTCTGACGGTGATACGCCTAAAGGGTGGAATGCGGGCCGCAGTAGACTAAAAGCATGGGGATGACTGAAATGCATTGGATAGCTTTTTCGTACTCAGAGGTGCGTACTCGCGCCTGTGATTAGCGGCGGAGTAACACCTCATACGAACCTGCAGTGTTAGCTGGGGTTGGACGGCGGCGCACAGCGTGAAGATGCCGCGCGGTCAAGGAACGTACTTTCTTCCCTCCCATCAAAACTACGCGCCCTGCATCTTCCGTTGCACATCGTCTATTTCTCGCAGAGATGAGCTGATCTCCCGTCAGTTTAACTATTGCGATAGTACCTGATAGGCCCAAAAAACTTGACGAGCAAAGGAACAAGCGATGGCATTTGGTACTCGATTTACGGGCCCTCAACCAGAACACCAGAAACCAGATTTTGTACTACCCGGATTTCAGGGCCTTGTCAACCCAAAAAATGCAGGATATAGATTTACATATCGTGTATTTTTCTCGGGTTCTAAGCACTCCAGGGCTCAACTATGACGAAACAGAAAATGAGTTTCTAGGAGTGATTTATGCTCTAGAAAACTACCATCCCGAACTATATGGTCGAAAGTTCCTCCTTGTTTGCGACCACGAACCCCTCCATTCGTTAACCTCCGCGAAAAAGCCTCCGGGAAGACTAGCTAAATTGCTATTTAAGGTACAAGAATACGAGTATGACTATAAACGTAAACCCGAGAAGATTAATTGGTATACAAATGAACTGTTCTCCAACCGCGTCAACCCGGAAGAAAACGAGTTGGAAGCAGTTCCTCGAGCAAGAAATAAAATATTAGCGAATACACGGAATCCGGTGGACCAGATAATCTAAGATAGTTTATCCTAAATATTCGCGCATTAGGTAAACCAGATTTCACACAATGAAACCACCGAACTACAACCCTCCAACGGGCTACGAAAATCCGCGGAATAGGTGGGGAAGAGAATACGAGGGAGGCCCTAGGGTTCCATTTCAAAACCATTCCCAGCGTCAACAGCAGGTATGAGCTTGGACCTTGGTGGAAGTACTATTGTTAAAAGGCTTAAGGTCGAAGAGCCCGGGAAAGCGTGATCTACGACATCAAGGTGAAACCAGCAGGGGATCAAACTGGCGACTTAGAATCAAGCGGAGTCAGTAACGAAGACAGTAGAACTGTTACCTTAAAAGAAGAGCACGAAATCCCGGTTCAGTAGCGTCGATACAGTATGCTATTCTTTCTCGATCTACCAACCAAAACGCGTGGATACGAAAATATAGACACCAAAAAGCGAAGGAAATTTGAAGATAGAGAACCGTCTCTACCTGCGGCAGAGTTAAGAGAATCTGTTGCATAGGTGAAGCAATCTCTTGTCAACGACCATAATTATTTTTGAGATAATCAGATGTTCAAAATTTTGGAGCCCGCCTCCCTGGCTGAGGAAGACAGTGGGTCAGAAGAGCAGGAAGATATCAGTCCGGATGAAAGAATCGACAGCATGATGAGAAAAATTCAAGAAATAGCCAAGCTAGTGGACGCGTTAACGTGCCCTTCATTAAATGTCTTATAGATCCATATAGAAGAAAAGCTTAATACGCAAAGTATTGCCTTTTGTCACTGTATATTGCTAATAGATGCCTATAGAACTCGTACTTCTATAATAATTAATATGAAATTACCGGCAGTCGTTAAGGTGTTTTCTATAAGCTTCTGTTGCTATTTTTATTTCCTTTAGGTGAATGTTTCATTGATTCTCATAGACTAAAAGACTATCATAGACTATCTAGTGGTGGTCTCTATATGCTTCTGTTGGTGTCTTTATTTATTGCTGGGGGATGCCGCATTGATTCTTATAGAGTTCTGGGCCTATGTGGCTCTATATGAAATTACTAATAGCACAGGAGTGGTTTGTATATGCTTCTGTTGGAGTATTTATTTATTTTTGGGGAATGCCTTTTTGATTCCCGTATAGTTCTGGGTCTATGTGGCTCTATATGGAATTACTAATAGCCACTGGAGTGGTTTCTATATGATTCTCTTGTCATCTTTCTTTCTTTTTAGGGTATGCCTCATTGATTCTCATGGAGTTCTGGGTCTATGTGGCTCTATATGGAATTACTAATAGCTACTGGATTAGTTTCTATATACTTATGTGGGTATCTTTATTTCGTTTTGGCGAATTCCTCATTGATCTTCATACACTTGTGGTTCCATATTGCCCTATATGGAATTACCAACACCCAATGAGATGGTATCTATACGCTGCTGTTTGTATTTCTCATTTATTTCAGAGAATTTAATATTATTTCAGCAGGGGATATCCATAAGATATCCGAGAATTATACCCTGAAAATTCTATTGTTATACCGTGGAATATCTATCAGAGCTAAAAAGTTAACCTTTTTTTTTATATACAAGTTTATAGTATGTAATATCACTAAAGAATATTTTGTACAAGATTACATAATATCCATTAAATACTAATTATATACTTTCCTTAAGGATTATTTATGAACGTTCCTTATTGCCTATGTTTAATTTTCCAAATTTGCAACTTGATATTTTATGTAACAGGTGCATGAGTAAAGAAAAAAATGTTGATAAGGTAGACATCGCAGAATTATGAAATGGACATAATACGAATTTCTCTTGTAAGTAATGAAGACTTGATTATTTGTACATCGATTGACAAATATTCCCGTTAAAAATCACTGAAAAATGATATTTAATGTAGATTTAGGTAGAAGGAATGAAGTAGATTGAATGTAAAAATTGGAATAATTAAAAATAATATGACGGTATTATGATCGTATTAAACACTTTATTAAATGAAAGTGTAATCTCTGAATACACACACGACCACAAGTTATAAGCAACAATGTCGTACGCGAAAAAAAGTATTTCTGTATTTCGTTAAACAACTAATTTTTAGTAGCTCTAAAAGACCGAATATATTTCAAATCATGCAGGGATATATTCACAATATTTTTATGAAAAAAAAGAGAGTGCCCTTTTTGAATTAATTGAGTTAAAAAAAGTATCGTCTATCGGTGCATCCGTGCTAAACTATCTAACCTGGGGTTACCAGTCGTAACTCTCCAATGTCGTTTTATGCTGGCCTGTGGCACCACGTACACGTAGCGGCTTGAGGCGCCATCACAAAACGAGATTGGAGAATTGAGGCTGCTATTCCCAGATTGGAGAGTTTAGCACGAAGGTACCGATCTCATATTTTGTCCTGGATCAATCTGGTGACTTGAACATGTACAAACTACATATAAACAAACTAACATGTACAAACAAACATGTACAAACATCCAGATTTTGAATGTTAATATCCATTTTTCTCCGTGTATTACCATATCGTTACAAACTTAGAAATCGGATCCATTACGACTTACGTTGAACAAAGGCTTTTTATCTATAGTTAATAGCACTGTTTAAGCTGTAGTTCACGTAATTATAATAGAATCTAGTCGATTCTGGCACTTCGACCAAAAGCAACACAACGTCAAATATTGGAAACTTATTTCATCGGAGCTGTTTACCTATCGGGCTACTGCCATTTTCAAATATTTTGACATATTAAATCATCGAAACAAACTTAAAAGTCATATCGATCAAGACTTACGTTGAACAAAGTCTTTTTTTAGATATACTGAGTAATACTGTTTCATAGTACGCATGTAATTATAACTCTATTCCAGTCGGTACTAACACTTCGACGGAGAACAGCATCACCTAAAATATTGGAAATTTCATTCAGCGGTGCTGTATACCTATAGGATCACTGACATATGTAAATATTTTGATAAATTAACATATCGTTACAAACTTAGAAATAAGATCGATGAAGACTTACGTTAAACAAAGTCTTTATATCTATAGTTAATAAAGCTGTTTAACCTGTAGTACACGTAATTGTAATCAACTGTAGTTGATTCTAACACTTCAACGGAAACCAACATAGCTGAAATATTGAAAGTTTCATACAGAGACACTACTGTTTATTTATAGGACTAACGTGCTACGAAATGCATAGTAAAAATAAAAAAATTGGTATTTTTTAAAAGGGCTACTATGATTTTCTTCGTTTTTTGTCTCGAAACATTTAGCTAAATAATTTTAAAATCTTGTAACGTTCTGCTTCCCTACCTATGTGTTGTCCCGCCGGACGCTTCAGTCTAGCCAGGGTTCTTGGATTTGGGACAGGCCTTATGAGAGAACAGAACACGTGATGTATGATAATAAAGCAACAAAACAATATATTTTCCTATAAGGTTACAATACTAATTACAAACTATGGGTAAGTGTGGTGAA
>JAAAKG020143716.1:0-11301 GCA_010014905.2 Druon quercuslanigerum
ATGACAAAACGTATCATAGTATTTTAAGCCCAAAAAAACGTATTTTCCTGTAAAAAACGTATATCTGGCAACACTGATTGATCCTCCTCGATTTATTCCCCTCCTCGATCCGACTGCATGCATTTGACTTTCTTCTGAAATTGTGTCTTAGTCATCTCGACGAAGTCCTTGATAATTGCAGGTACTTCCCATTTATGTTCCAAAAAATATGCATGCGTATATCTACTATAATCATCGATTATCGTAAGAACATACCTTTTTCCAACTGGTGTGACCGTTTGCATTGGCCCGCATAAGTCTGTATGCACGAGATCCAGTATCGACTGTGTTCGATTTTTTGACTCTTTAGGGAAAGATTTCCTTGTCATTTTTCCTTTTACACAGCTTTCACAAATTTCCCGTTTTCCGCAATCCATAAGCTCTATGCCAGTAGCTAGTCCTTTTTCAACCAGATCTTTAATTGCTTCCGGGTCTCGATGCCTGAACCGCTTACGCCAAGTGTGTTGACAGTTCTCACTGTGGGCACTTTCAACTTCACACACACTGCTATTTGCCGCACACACTCTTTCTGCCGTACAAAGCTCATATAATTCCGAGGTCAAATTTGCTTTTGCCCTTATTACCCCGTCCTTTAGAATTGCACAACCTTTATCATCAAAAATCACTATATGGCCACATTTTGTTAATTTCTTTGCCGAAAGAAAATTAGATTCGAATTTCGGCACATATAAAACATTTTCGACTTTCGCTGTTAGAACTCTGTTTTTATCCAATAGGCACTTCATAAGTCCTGATCCTTTGCCATGCACTTCCACAAGCTCATCTTCATCAGCAAGTGTCCTTTCGCTGCAGGGTCAAACTCTGCAAAAAATTCCCTTTCATGCGTCATGTGGCTGGTTGCTCCTGAATTCACAATCCAAGCATCTTGTTTGCCGTTGAACTTCTTTCCTCCGAAGCAGGCTCCCTCATAAATGTCTTTCGATGCTTTATCCTTAAATTCTTTAGCTGAGAAACATGCATCCTCTGAAGTTTTAATTTGGCTTTCCGTTGCAACTTTATTCGATTTTTCCTTTCCTTGTTTCGCTTTCCAGCTCTGCTACTTCCAGCAGTCCTTTTTGAAGTGACCATTCTTTTTGCAGAAAAAAGAAGTTTTTTCTTTATGTGAGTCGTTCCTATTTGCAGATGCCTTCATTACCGATCCGTTGCTTTCCTCTACTTTCCCGGTCAATTTTCTCCTCTTGTATTCGTCGATTAGTTTGCCCTTTACGAATTCCAGAGTAAGATCCTGTTCTGACCTGCTTTCCAAGCCAGTAATCAATGCACCATATAAATCCGGTAAACTGCTAAGTAACGTTGACGCTACTAAATTATCCTTTAATTCCTCTCCAAGTCCAGTCAACTTATTCACAAGGTCCAGCATTTCAGTGATATGATCCTCCATGTTACCACCTTCGGACAACGTCAATCTGCATATACGCTTGAGCAGAAATATTTTACTCGATAACATTGCCTTTTGATGATACCTCTGCAATGCAACCCAAGCTTCCTTCGTACTTTTTGCATTCCTTATGTGCACAAGTTGATTATCTTCCACCAGTAGACCAATTGTAGCACGAGCTTCATTGTCCTTTTCAATCCATGCTTTCTTTGTTGCTTCATTCGCTGTTTCTTCTGGTGGTTCACTTGTAATCACATTCCACAATTTATCCTTTATTATTAAAAGTTTCACTTTATATTTCCAAATTTCATAGTTCTCGCCGTTCAATTTATCCACAAGCACACGCAATCTTGTCAGTCATTTTTTCTTTATTCTGATCACTGTCAATTAACCTGGGCCCATAACCTGTTGGTTATATAATTAAATGGAATTAACACGTTTTCGGTATAAGGTTGAGTTTATTCAAAATAGTGTGAAAGTGTAAAATACATAAATGCGAGGTTGTGTGAGAACTGTATGTTTTCTGAAAAATGTATTTGTAAACTTTATGTGAGCTGAATGAACTTCAACTATAATGTAGTCTTTATTCTTTAGAGTCTTTAGAGTCTTTAGGTTACTGTACGGAAATTAAAAAAAAACTGAAGCGTCACGTTAGAGAGGTTTATTACGACTGAACGACAAGCAGATGGATCGACGGACCTCTGGCATGGCAACGAGACGGTTACCAGCCACCATCACTTCTACAATCTCAAATATCGATGTTTAAGAATTGCGTCTCCAAACTTCAACTCCAACAGTTACTTTGTTACCTTTTTCTTCAGCAGTAACCCCCTTTTCAGTGGAAGGTTCTGAAATGTATATAATAAAAAAATAATGTACTATAATATTACTCATACATGCCCGAATATTCTTCTGTAGAAATTATAATTTGAACGTATTAGCAAACTATTAAATTATTTGGAACTGGAAGTAACTAACCTATCCTCTTTGTGCCTTCGGATTTTGTCTTGACCCCCCCCCCCCCCAAATTAACGTAGAGTTGCCTAAATAAAGATTTCAGTTTATCCTGATTTTTTTGCGTTCCTATTAAGTGCAGTTGACAATATGCCCCGTGAAGAAATAGGGTGCTTTTTTACGAGAATCAAACCAAGTGGTCAAATTTTTAAGCATACAATATGAATTTTAAATACAAAATTAGAAAATTTAAAAAAAAACAGTTTTATTTTCGAACGAAAAAGATCAGTTAAAAAAATATTTGAACCATATAGAACCACATAGATGGAATTTAAACTACGAAGATTAATTTTATACTGAAAAATACGAATTTTCAGCCAAATAAAATAATCTTTTTAACTTCTAAAGGATAAATTTTTAATAAAAAATGAAATAATTAATTTTTAAAGAGATGAGTTTTAATAAAGCTTGATCTTTAACCACTTATGTTACCTTTTAGCCAAGTAGTTGAATTTTTAATCAAGAAAGACGAATGTTTATGTAAATAGTTAAATTTTATACCCAAAGGATAAATTTCCTAAGAAGAATTGTGATCTGTTAACAAATTTTTACCAAAAACATATGGATTTATAACAAATTTGTTGAATATTTCAGTCACAAAGACGAATTTTTTATAAAACAGTTAAATTTTAAAGCCAAAAATGTTATTTTTCACCCAAAAAAGTCGATCCCTCAGCTAAAAAATGAATTTTCAATAAATAGTTCGACTTTTCACTAGATAGTTAAGCTCGTAAACAAATAGTTAAATTTCCGACCTGCACAGTTAAATTTTCAACCGAATACTTGAGTTTCAAATAACAAAATTTATCAACCAAACAGTTGCATTTACAACCTAAAAGTATGATTTTTTAACAGATGTTCACTGTCTACAAAATATATATATTTAAAAAAAATAGTTTCATTTTGAGTCAAAGTACAATTTTTTTAAATCAAAAATTGAACCTTAAGCAGTGGAATTTTCAAAGAAGCATGCGATAGCTGACATTTCAATTAAAAAAGATTTTTATTTAGAATTAAAAACAAGTAAATCCTCAGACAAAAAGGAATTATTTTTAAAGAAACAGTTTTATTTTTAACGAAAAAGGACCAATTTTTAAACAAGAATACATTTTAAAGTAAAATAATGAATCTTTAATTTTAAAAAGGATAATAATTTTAAACAAAAGAGTTCAAAATTCAACCAACTACTTTATTTTCCAACATAAAAGATTAATTTTCTATTAAAAATGACAAAATAAAGAATATAAATTTTCAAGCATGAACGAAATATGTAAATTTGCATTACAAAAAGAATTTTTTATCAAGCATGAAGTGTTTTTTTCAACAAAGTGGTGAACTTTTCAACCAAAGAGATGAATCATTAACCGCAATAATGAATGTCTTACAAGGCACTTAAACTTTCGAACAAGTAATTATATGTCTGACTAAAAAATATGACTTTTTAACAAAATAATTGTATTATTAACAAAATAGTTAAGTTTCCAACCAGGTAGTATAATTTTTAACCATATGAGATGAATTGCGAACGAAAAGTATAATAGTAGACTTTTAAACCAAAACACATGATGTTTCTTGAAATCTCGGAAATAGAGAAAAAGAATGTGAAGTCAAAAATGTTGAAGTGATTATCAAACTTATTAATGTATTATTAAACATTACAGTTCAAGGGTATGCTTTCGTAAAATTAGCAAACTTTCTTAAAATTTATCATCAGGAAACGTGCGAAATATTATCTTACCTCGTAAAGTTATTTCTACTGACCCCCCTTTCCCTGTCCCGCTACCTAGCGCATTTTTTGGCGCAACCACCTCCCCCACAAATTTTTAACGCAATTTATGGTAAGCTTTTTACTTATTGTTAAAGATTTCTTGTGAGGGTTCCTTTATTATTTTGGAACTGACATTTAAAATGTCTTTTTTTATAGTTACTTTTCTCTTTCGGCCACTGGACCCTGGACTTAGAAGATCCTCTATCTTCTTCTTGTGAAAATGCTTTTCCAACTCTAGAAAAATTTAATTCACTTTGTATTTTAATCTAGAAAAGAGCAAACTGTATATTTTCTGTCGAAATTTGACTTACTTTTTTTATGACAGACAGCCTCTTCAGAATTCTTTAGTTTCTTTGGAGAAGGTTCTGGGGACGTTTGGAGTAGGTCTTCAGGATCTGCAGTTTTGTTTCTAGCTAAGCTCTTCTAGTTTTTGTTTCTAGTGCAACTTTCAACCAAGTAACTGAATATCTGACCAAAAAGTATGTTTTTTGAAAAAAATAGTTGCACTTTCAACTAAAGAATACATTTTGTAACCAAATACTATAATTTAAAACCAAAAGAAATTAATTTTGAACCACAAATATAATAGTAGACTCTGCAGTCAAAAGTGTTTAATTTTTATTTTTGAATTCTATTATTTTAGTTCGGATTTAAGCGAAAAAAATGATAAAAAGAGGAAAAGGGTATGTGTCTCCAAAATAGAAAAAACATAAGAATTATTTAGAATTTATTGTTAAGAAACGTACTAAATATTATCCAGGTTCGTAACGTTACCTCCTCGGAAACACCCCCCACCCTCTGTAACTATTAATTATTTAGCGTAACCCCCTCCTCTCCTCAAACTGTTAATATAGTTTATGAATGGCTCCTGACTAGTATACATCCTTAAATAGCAATATACTTCTAGTGTTTAGATTTCATTTGGTCATTCTTAATTCTCTTACAAATTATTTAGGATAAAAGTATTATTCATCATTATGAAATATAAATATATATTTTTGAAACTGATGAAAAAATATAGTTTTTACTCTGTATCATACAATATACCTAAATAGAAATATTTACTTGAATTTTTTGGGTTCCCGGCATCTAAAAAAGAAAATGGCGCGGAAACTTTGAAAATCTCTTCTTCCTCTTCCTGACGAACTTTTAGCTTCGCATCGCGATGCCTCTTCTCAGGAGCTGCAGCTTGGTCTTCTCTATTGATATCTGGGTCGGTCGTGTATACAAACTCCTGAAATTTCAATTTATCCATCCGAACTTTTGCGTCTTCAAGAGTTCCTGCAAGTTTATTTAATGCAATTTATCACTTATCAGTATTTCTATGAACAATTATGGGTGAATTACAATAAAACTCGACTTTTCTCACTCGCTTTGCTCGTGCGAAAAACGTCTCGTGCGCTAAATAATCACCTCTCACACACGTATCTAAAAGTACTATTATTTTTTATATATTTTCTAGTAAGCAGTTTTTAGATTTTCTATCTGATATTCATAGTCCATTTTCATCTTTTATGCTAAAGGTTATAGATTTTATGAATTCTATACGAAAAATGTTTAGGGGTAAAAGTATGTAATTATATCTGTCCTGTGAAATCGCACCTTTTATGATCTCTTCCAGCGCCAATTTTTTCCAAACAGAAAAAGAATTGCAGTTTTGCACTTTGCCTTGGTGACAATTTATATATATATTTATTAAAAATATGAATCTCCAAAATTTCAAATTGTTACATGAAATTGATTTTCGCAACTTCTACAAAAAATGTTAATATTCTCATATGCGTGTATGAAAACGCTTTTAATCTCTGATTAATTCATTATTAGAAGACAAATAATGAAAAAATAGACAATTTAGATGCACGGGATAACCTGAATTATCAATAGATTAAATTATTGCTTTTTCAAGCATTTATTCCAATAATAAAATTTCTTCTCTGTACGGTGCACGTCACACGATTTATTTGGAATTTTGCATTCAATTTCGTCGTTTTTTTTATACATTAACGTACTATAATTTTATTAATAATTACATATATTTGACACGTATTCACATATGATTAATACGCAATTAAACTGAGGTCTTTTTTATTTTTTAGGGCTAATTCAATATAAAATTACATAAAATTTCAAGTGAGCCGTTTCAAACTTTTACATATATCTATCAATCGTTATGAAGAATAGGTACAACGTAAAAGTGTTTGCTTTCTTCTGCTTTGATGATGACTGACATTTTCACCAATTTAGTTTTTATCGATGTTACAGGGAACGTTTTCAATCCAGCTAAAGGTGTTCCACGAATTTCCCACATGTGCAGCAACGATGAATCAAGAGGATAACTAAAAATTGGTTTTCTTTTTCGATAAACATATCCTTGCATTTCAAGATTGTTCACAGTTCCGACTATTTTTACTACTTTTAGAATCTCGTCATTCGCTAAAAGAATTGTGTTATCAGTGTCATTGGTTTTAGCCATTGCTTGGGTTTTTGCTCCAATATCGAACTTTCTTCATGTAGCCTTCTGCATATCTGGGCTAGCAACCTGTACGGAGCTCTCAACTTTTCTTTTAGTTTTCCTAAGAAATCCTCAAATACGAAAGCTGAGATTCTACTTAAGCGGCAGCCTATCTTCATGACATCATCTGCTAAATGAATTAAGTGATGGGCATTTAGTACTTGTGTCTTAATCCCATAAAAAACTTTAAAGCCTTTGAAAAACGCTACTAAATACTCTTTAGCGTATGCATTAAATGTAATGCAAATACCATCAGCACATAAAATTCTACAAGCCACGTGGAAAAGTAAAAAATGTTTATATAGTCTTCGTGGCAGAACGTTTATGGGTACAATTGGTCCGCAGTACAGCGTAAAAAAGCGAAATTGAGTGGCTTTCCAATTGAAAAACTTATTAGTAGATTTCGGTTTTCGTTGATGAAACTCACACGGAACTTGCGACTTCAGAAGCTCCATGCGATCTGATAAAACCTCTCATTCTGGGACCTAATCTTACATTCAGGTCACCAGTAAGCCACAATTCAATCAATTTTTTCATAACCACCAGACAACACAAGTGCATGAAGTCTAACACAAACGAAAAGATCATATCGATTGCAGGATGTATATTCAGAAGGTGCGTTTGCCCGTGATGATGATCCGGTTGCGTCTGGTTCCTAAAACTTTTGTCTGACCTTTCAGAGCAATCTATTGATGGATAAACAGTGCTGGGCAAGCTTCCTTTTATACCATCTACTGTACATCTCTGACAAGCATTTTTTGCACCATGGTAAACCGTACTTTTACAGAATGCTCTCAATGGAGTGTCGCACACAAAACATTTTACACGTACAGCATACTGCTTTCCCTTTATTATGATTCCATTTTTTAGCAGTTCGTTGATTTCGTGAACGAATTTTTCGAAATACAACTAGTTACTTCCTGGCTTTGATTTTCCACAAAAAATCGAAACTGGAAACGGTTTATAAATGTCTGGATTAAAATGCACTTGGCATAGATGGGGCCAAAGTTGATCATCGCCGTCTGATTGATTAACCGGAAGACCATCTACGGAGAATTTCAAATCAATGATATCACATACATGCACTTCAGAATCGATACAAGCGTCTAACCCTTTTTTAATTCCAAAATACAAAAACTCTCCTTTAGAACCATCGTTTGCTTCTCTTGGTTCAATTGTGTACTTTGCACTCGACGTGTTTAGGAACGTTTTCGCACTTTTGGGTAGATCTGGCAATAATCTGGCCCTCAGAATTTGTAGCATTTCATCTACATAAGATTGATCTATTTTATTTTTGATTGCCCAAGTGCGTAAACGTTGAATGTCCCCAAGGTCTTCATTTTCGCCTTCTTCACTATCAGAGTCACTAGCAATCAATCTCCTTTCATCAATGTGTTCCTTCTGGACTTCATCTGTGTCTTCTTCTCTGCTTTCCGTAGACGAATTCGAAGAGACTTCACTTTGTCGTTCATCAATCGCGTTCTGCTCTTCGGTTCCAAAATTCGAAGAATTTGATGGCACACTCGGTTCAGGTGATCCATTTGCGTTCCCTTCTGCGCTTCCTAAATAAGCATTAGGTGACGGTATATTTCCTTGTATAGAGTTCTTTTCGTCACTTTCAGAATCCATTTCCATCATACCAGGATCTGAAGTTACGGATTCATTTGTTCTGACCCCTTGTTCATCTTCAGCACCAACGTTTTCAAAAGTCACTATTATAAGCAAAATTTCAATCATAAGAAAGAATTTTATTTGTAGATAGAAATTTAATAAGCATTAAAAAGAAAATTTATCATTGGCAATTTTCATGTATTTTTACATATGACACTTCTTTTATTCAAGGGTAAAAATCTTCTTGATAAAAGAAAACCACACTTATTCTCACGAAGCTAATAATAAATGTTTTCTTAACAGAAATGATTAATTTGTATAATGACAAGCCCAGTTAAATATTTTATTTTAAATTCAGCGTAAATATCTTATCTTGATCTAATTTTACAAGTATCTTGCGGAAAAATTATTACTTGGGAAATTTTTGGAAAGAGAATTGGAAACCTATAAGTCAAGATATTGTCATAGATCTAGGAAAATAACTTTTCTTCGGGGAATTTAAAAATTCTAGACATTAAAAGATTTGTGTAATACAAAAATATTTCCTGAATATTATTTCTTTCAAACGTCACAGGTTTCATTAAATTAAGTTTCTATTTAATTGTTAGCAAAATAAAACATAAGTATAAACCCTATTTAAAAATTTGCGAGTCAGTCAATTGATTCTTGTGTATTTCCTGTAAAAAATTTGAAAATTCTGGCGTATTTCGTGCGTTTTTTTTGGTTCGAAAACATCAAGAGGATTTTTCGATAGGGTAGATTATTATGAAATAATGTTTTACCTTCCGACTCTGAGCTAGATGTTGATGAATTAACAACGGTTGTATTCCGTACATTTTCAGCGTTTGCCAGAGCTCTACACTTCCTTACTCGGGCGACTGTTAATTTTCGTTTGCGATTTATATTTTCCATTATTTTGGATCTTTTAAAAGATATAAAATATTACATGTAGAAACTGATTGGAACTAACTTTCAATTATGTTAGAAAAAGTGTCACGACCATCAAGATAAATAAAACTAAAAAAATATCTACGTGTGCGCCTTTCGGATAATCTATTTACAAAAGTTATATATACATATATTCACCTGGTAAATTAAATTATTTACTCTCTACTCCCAAACTCTTGTAGCCTAAGCAAGCGACTACGCCCGGAACTACATCAAAACAGACAGGACCACAGAGGATCAGAATGTAATCATTTAATAATCAATAGCTTTGTAATTCACCTTGCTCCGATCTTATTTTAAAGAATTACAACATTTATTTTATAAAATAATGTTAGAGTTGAATGGTAGAGGTGAAATAATCAGCGATATATAAAAACGAACTGAACCAATTTATTGAATGCACTCTTCAAGAAAGTCCTTACAGGGCAACATCTCACAAAGAACTACTCACTCTCTGTTGCGCTCAGCACACCCGAAAAACGAAACGGCTCTCCCCACTACGCACACATATATGTAGTCAGATTCAGAAGAGTTACTGACTGCTTATTCTTACAAATAAACTTATTTATAAAAATAATAATAACAATAACAATAACAATTTTCTTATTTCTAGGCTTCAAATTTATTTTAAAAATTTGGCAGATTATCGTCAGATTATCGTAATCAGTTATTTTGAAATACTTCTCGCTCTGATCTAATGTTTTAAAGTAATGAAATGTATCTGTTTAAATAAATTTATTTATAAAAATAATGGTAAAATAACAATTACTTACGTTTATACATTAGATTTGCAAACAAATTGACAGAATATTATTATACGTCAGTAGTAGTTATTTTGAAGCATTTCGTTATTTGATACTAGTTTTTGAGGTTGTAAGATATATATTTCATGAAGTACATGAATTTGTACAATTGTCACTTACAACAACAAAAAATAATAGTAAATAACAGTTCTCTTATTTCTGGGCATCACATTTATAAAGGAATTAGCAGGATGTAATTAATTACTATTCAGTGATTCTGAAATACTTCTTGCTCCGATCACATTTTTAACGTGAAAAAATGTATCTTATCAAATACACTAACGACAATAATGATAACATGACTATTAAATAATTTTAGAAATCATATTTAAGAACAGATCAACAAAATATAATTTTCCAATCAATTTTTCTGAAATATTTTCTTTTTTTTGCTGCTATTTTTTGAGGTTATTAGAAAAAGTATTTGATCAAATACATTTTTTTTGACAATGCGTCATATATGTTTCAGAAAAAGAGTACTCAGCAAAGAAATTAAACAATACTTACGATTTTTTTCACTATATAATGTTCACTGTACGACATACGTTATCAGCTATACACAAAATATCAACAAGTCAATCATTTAAATGTGCAGACTTTCACCCCGTCGGTAAAATTGATTCCTAAGTAGGAAATACAATTTTCTGTCACAGACAATTTCACGAAAATAATGTTTTTGTGCGGGATAAATTCCGCTGTTGTGATTTTTTTCCAAGTGGAAGTTAAAATTGTACAATGTCATGGTGACATAAAATTATCTTCAACTTACGAATACTAGATTTTACGAAAGGTGTCTAAGGTACGCGCGCAGCACAACCTAACCTTCAATTTTAATTTGAAACCATTTTTCTTAAAAGTCAAATCAAATATGCAATTTTTGCTTATAATTCATAAAGTAATTATATATCAAAACGACTAAAATGATCATTTACTTTCGTGTAATATACGCTTTTATTTTTATAAGTTCATATAGACATACTGTCTCGTGCCAAAATAAAATTCTGCGAGATTTTCTGTATCGCAATATTCTCTAAACCCTAGACTGGGTATTTACAGATTGACTTGACAAAGATACAACCATAGTAAATCTAGACAGCACCAAGATTGCGCCAGGCTAGCATTATGTGAACCCCTGGCGAACCGAATGAACGGAACGGCTACTCAATAGCGTAGCCATATAGTAGCCACATAGTAGCCCTTCCGTAGC
>JAAAKG020143717.1:0-11301 GCA_010014905.2 Druon quercuslanigerum
TGAATAACTTAATTATCAACATCTTTTTTCTCGGAAGAATGATAAAATCAATAAGTCTTAATATTTCCCTCGCCCATAGTGCAAACGATATGTTTTGTAACAAATACGTGATTTCAGATATTTTTTTGTAATACAGTGAAGGAATTTTAGAAAAGCTATTTTTTTTAAATATGAATTTAGGAAATGTGCAGTAAATTATGGTAATTTATCGGAAATTTATTGTAGCTATTCCTTTCCAGTTGGTTTAAAATATGTCAAACTATCTGTCAATGCGATAAACTGATTTCTTGATACATTTCATTATTTACCTCTGACGTCACTTTTTACTATATGGGGAGTAAAAAGTAGTTTTCACTTCTTAGGGGGTGAAAGCTATTTTTTACTTCCTAGGGAATGAGTAGTATCATGAAAAAATTTGGATTCCAGTTGAGTCGGATCTTTACTTAAAATTGAGTAGCAGAATTTTTTTTATCAAAAAGTACTTAAATGAAATTGTGAAACGAAAGAAAATTACACAAAGCAAAGCGAAGAGAGCAAAATTTTTCTAATACCTTGGCTTGCGAACGTCCATTTATTATTGAAGGTAGATTTTTAAAATATTAAACCCGCTCCCCTATTGTAAGAATACATAAGATTTTATTACAATTATTCTTACTCTAAACGAGATTTTAAATGATTTCAAAAGATTTTTGGTAATTTTAAAGATTTTTAACTGATTGTTAGGTATTTCAGAGTATTAAAAATACTGAAAGTATTTTTTTAAGTTTTTAGAGATTTTATTCGATTTCAAGGAATTTTAAAAATATTTTATGGGATTTAGAGAGTTCAAGTATGTTTAAGAAACTTCGATAATTACAAAATTTGTACAACCTTCGCGAGATTTCCAACTCTTTTTTAAAATTTTCTCAGATTTCAACGAGTTTTAAATAAACAAAAAAGATTTAAAGATATATTTTCAAAGATTTCATGTGATACTCAAAAATATTTGTGAAAATTTTAAAGGATTTTAAAGAATCTAGAAAGTTATTAAAAGACTCCAAAGTCTAACCGCAGATTTTAAAGGATTTATTAAGATTAGAGAAGATTGAACGGAATTGAAAAGGATTTCCGAAAATTATACATAATTTTAAGGAATCTTAAGGTTTTTAAATGGCTTTTTAAATATTATAATGGATTTCAATATATTGCAAGGGATTTAAAAAGTTTGGAAAGATTTTGCAAGATTTTAAATATTTCTAGGAATTTTTAATAGATTCAAATATTTTAAGAGATCTCATAAGATTTTGAAATGTATCGCCGAACTTAAAGGCTTTTAACCGATTTTGACAGATTTTAATGGGATTTTAGAGTGTTATAAGGGACCTTATGGGATTTTGAATATTTGATGCTTGAAGAGATTTGTAGATATTTTAAAATAATTTACTGGAGAATTTCAAAGAATTTTCACATGATTTAGAAAAGTTTAAGGGATTTACAAATTTTTTTAAAGAATTCACGGACTTTCAAAGACTGATAAAGATTTCCTAGGATTCGAGAAGATTGTTTTCAATGTATTTAGGATAATTTACCTTGCTACTCTATATTTTTTGGAAATATGTAATATAAAATATTACACAATTAAAGAATAAAAGATATAATGAAATGTGTAAAAAATGTATACAGTTTTTTTACTATTAAATAGCATGAGGAGTAACTGTCGACAGTCTAAACAGTTGTTAATTTATATAATTTAGAAAAATAACTAGAAGACTGAGAATTTTTTTTAAGAGACTGCATAATTCCACATAAATGAAACAAAAATAAAATGAACTTATTTTTCAGCTATGAACATCCTTGGAATTCGTAAAAATTGTTATGACCAAGCATATTTACTCTCTTTTTTTGAAAAAACAAAATATTTTATAGCTTTTTGCTCTTTTTTTGTTCTCTACTTGTCGGCCAACTTTTTACCATAAAGCTGTGTACTATGCTATTAACTTTTTTATTATTCACGTTTCTGAAAAACATGTGTCCACACTTTTCACTATTAGCCAGTAAAAATGCAAGCTTTTTTTTCAGGTTTTTGTTCTCATTTTAAAGGTTACGTTTTGCCGGAAATATTAGACATTTGTTGTCAGTAAAATTTTAAAAGGCTTGGTATACCTCCATTTTTTCGACGCAATACATTTTTTACGATAAACTACTCTTATCATACACAAAACGTCAAGCCCAGTGGATTTTTGAAACTCCAAAAATTTGCTTTCCCGCACATACCCTAATCCGAATATCCGAATTAGAATATAAAATTCCCGTTTCATTGTCGCGAATATCAAACACCACCAAACGGGGTAATCTCGGACATGTAGGGTAATTTCCAAGATTTTCAAATTGATACCTCATATCACATAAGGGGGCCCTAACTAGAATTAAGAGCCAGTTAAAGTTTTATTAGAACTAATAATTTATAAATGTCCAAATTTACCCCACGTGTCTAAAATAACTCCGTTTGATGGTACCATTTTAGGACTTTCTCTAATTTTCTCAATCTTTTTGAGTATAAAGAAGGGAGAGTGGTAATTTCGACTTCCAGTGAAATATCGGATTTGATAAGAAACATGGTATTATAGCTGCCATGTTTTTTCACAGTGACTCTTATTACTTTTTTGACGAATCGCGTCTCATTAGGAGTAAGTAGGCATGTTAATGACTCTCAGAAGCTTCGATCCAATGGAGCAAAATATACACGGTAGAAGAACTTAAATTTTTTTCATTTATTTTATTTTCTCTGTTGACAATTTATCGTATTATTTTGGTCAAACTTTTTAATAATTCTAATCATAAAAAAGAATATGTTAAGAAGTTTCTCATAATGCACTATTAAAAACAAAGGCTGTGATTTATTTATTTATTTTGATGAAATCTGTTGAGATAACCAAAAAACCCATGAAGATAAAGATGCTTGAAAAGTTCAAACTGAACTTACGAATTAAATTTCAATTAATAAATTACTGACAATTGTAATTAGTGATTTCAAGGACATTATATTGTAAGTGGAAAATTATTATGTATCTGGCTGAATACACTCTTAGAACTGATAAATGTTTTAGAAGATGGTAAATTTGTGTACACTTGGGTGCGTCTAATTATTATCTGAAATAAAAAATGAGGAATTCTTTTAATTTTAATAAAATGAAGCTTTCAATGAACCCCAAACATTCATCAAATAAAAATCTCAGATACTTACCCTACTGCCCCGCCCCTTCTTTTTTCCACATCCCTTAACCTCTTCCTCTACAGTTCCTGACTTCCCCTCTTTTCACTGCCCCCACACTCAGCATTTCCTCTAAAAATTCTCACTTCTTCTACTTCCCCTAATGCGTATAAACATTTCGTATTTAAGTTTAATTTTTTCGTATAAAATATTAACAAATATTATCTACACGGTTAGTGAAAGCGGTACTAAAAAGCACTGCTGAATTTTCAACGTGATTACTCATTCAAAAAAACAGTGTTAACATTTTTTAACGCAGCGTTTGAAAGTTTTTGAAGATTCGAATCAAATGTCATCTGATATAGATATTTTTGATTACTAAAAGAAAATATTTTAGGCGAGAAATTTTAAAACAAAATTTAAGAATTTATTGAATTTGTTGTCTTCCCAAGTAAACTTATCTCAAGACACAGCTTTTACTGCTTAGGAATTAGATTAAAATTAATGAATGAAAATTTTGTAATTATTAAATTAGTTATTTTTAATTAGAGACTTAATTAGAGACTTTATTTTTGGTCTTAAGTCGAATTTTCTGTCTTCAAGCCGAACTCAAGGACACCGACAACAAGTGGCTCTAAATGACATTCGAGGGTCATCAATAATCCGGTTTATATTTTAAAGAATGTTTATATTATTTATCTTTATCGTATTTTTTTAAGCATTAATAATTTTGTTTAACTGCAATAATTGTCTTCTTTGGATTGCAATTTAAAAATTGTTATATATTTTATCCTATCACTAACTGTTCACCAGATACTTGAAGAAAATCACAATTTCAATCTTTTTGCTCTTTCATTCAACAAGAATTGTCATTGTTATAAATAAATCATACAATCAAATTTACTCATTATATTCTCAATACAATTGGGTATATTGATATAAAAACGAATTTCATGGCAATATTCCAGCTTCTCTACCAAATGTAAAAATTGCAACCATGAAAGAGGTGTTTTTGTATGGCATTTATTCTATTATATATCTTACAAACTCATAAGTAGATCAGAATAAGGTGAAATTAAAAAATATATATGTATAAAAAAAGTAAAAAATACCTCTTTCATGGCTGCAACCTTGACGTTTGGTAGAGAAGCTTAAATATTGTTACGGAATAAAGTTTTATCCCATTTTATACCAATGAGAGCGACACTATAATCAGTTGAATTTTCAATTCAATTGAACAATTGAACTTTCAAGCAACAGGAATGAATTTAAAATAAATTAGTTCAAATGTTAATTCATTGGTGGAATTCTTATACAAAAAAGATCTAACTCCCACAAAAAATAGTTACATTTTTAACAAAATAGTTTGTTTTTAACGCAA
This sequence comes from Druon quercuslanigerum, assembly GCA_010014905.2. Taxonomy (NCBI): domain Eukaryota; kingdom Metazoa; phylum Arthropoda; class Insecta; order Hymenoptera; family Cynipidae; genus Druon; species Druon quercuslanigerum. The sequence goes on from JAAAKG020143717.1 coordinate 4,572, forward strand.
ATTCTGAATCTTCAAAAATAACAAGTATATTAATTTTTAACAAAAAAGTTGAATTTTAATCCAAAAAGTGTATTTTTCAATCAAAGAAGTTCAGCTCTTAGCAAAAATATAATAGTTAATATTTTAACCCGAAAATAATTTTAATTTTAATTTAAAAACAGTTGAATTTGGAGTTTCACTAGAAAATGTTAATTCTCAGCAAAATTACTATAGTTTATATTTCAGATAAAAAATGTTTTAATTATAAATAAAAAAGTCCAGTTCAACAAACAATATGACTTTTAACAAAAATAGTTAATTTTCAACCAAAAACCTCATGTTTAACCAAATCGTTTAATTTTCTACAAAAATAATAGAATATTCAGCCCCCAAAAATATGGATCTTCCAAGAAAAGTTCATTTTTAATCAAAGAAATGGATCTTTCAATCTTGAGAATATTTATAATATAATTTAATCTAAAACATTTTAATTCAATACAATGTTCAATCACAAAAGACAAATTTTCAACAAAACAATTTACTTTTTTAACCACTTACACAAATTGGCTACAAAATCGTGTAATTTCCAACCTAAAAATATGAGTTTTTAACAAAAAAGTAAATTTTTTATCAATTATTTGATCTTTAAACTAAAAAGAAAAAGTAATCAACCAAAAATGGTAAAAAATATTTCTATGGAATGAAGTTTAATAGCAGTATAACCAATCGAAATGACACTATAATCAGTTAATTTGTTTGTAAAAATTGGTTATGAAAATGACAAATGTTGATTCATGAAACTCTAATGTATACTATTCTTCTTCTGCCCATGAAAATACATGGTTCAACAGAAAATAAAAATTTTCAATGCACAGATATGACGAATAAGTGAATTTATTTATAAAAATTGTTTAAACTTTTCGACTTCAGCATGTGTTCATTGTGAGCAACTCAAGTCGACCGCTGCCCTAGGAAAGTTGTAAAAAAATCTTAAGATTTTACCATAGATATGACTAAAAATGCCCATGTTTGTCTGTATCAAGTTTAAAATATTCACAGAAAAAGATCAATGATAAAATTTATTGCGGGTCATTTCTTAAAGAGATGAAGTTTTATTCAGAGAACTTTACGTCTTTCAAAATAGATTTGTTGTTATGGAAAAAAATATAAAACTTCAAACGATATTTAGATAAAGTTTATGTTGTGAAGTTAATTTTCGTCTCATGTAATTTTTACTTCGGAATGAAGGTGAAGTTTACACTTCGTTTTTTATGTGTTACCTCTGGCTGATTTAATTTTGTTTCAAGTTTCTTAAGTCATGGCACGCGTGAAAGGTAATCTACAAAAAATTTTTAATTCTCGGAGATCAGCGATCTCGTGGCCGACAGCGATGATGATCGATGGAAACTTAACGCAGGCACACTTGGTCTTTTTTGAACATATCTCTAGAATCCATCGAGGTTTTTAATAAGTTTTTATTGGCCTGCATTAAATATAAGACTCTAGAGCCTGTGTAGCACAAAATTCACATTTTTTTATGTAAGAAATTCTAGCTTTTCAACTTTTAACGTAGTATATTTCTTTAAAAAAATTCAACATATCTTTATTAGGGTTCACCCTACACGGAATTCCATAACATTGGTAACTGTTCTCTGGAAAAAGTTTTTCGTTTATTTTTTTCAACAAGTAATTCTGTTTTACAGTCACCTGTGATTTTGATTACCGCTCGCGTTAGCTATGAAGATAATTTTCGAAGGTAGTATACGTTAATGGTTTGATTTTTCAGATTTTTAAAAGAGCTTTAAATTGAAAAGTTGGAGAAGAATGGGAGTGAATTCGAGTAATAGATAGATATATATCTGTGTTTGGTGAAACGAGCACAGAAAGGGTGGAGGTATGTCGAGGCGGATGGGATATACGTCATGGGGTGACAAGCGGAACAAATGGAATCTGAACCAGCAATCCTCTGGTGTAAACTGCTTATGTGTCGACCTCCCAACTGTCAGCCGACAATGATCTAATAATATTAGAGATAATGGATGTTCCATTCGTTCATAGCATCTGATGTTTCAATGAAAAACCTCTGCTTTCAAGGGGAAAGAACCTGATTCTATTTCCCAAAGCTGAAGCTTTATATTTTATTTGTGGTTATTAATTGGGAATCAAACCAAAACAAAACAAAATTTTCTAAAATATCAATAAATTTTTAAGCTTGAAGGATGAACCCTGGCCAATATTTTATTTTTTATTCCCTACAAATAATCTTGTACCTAGAGAGTCACCGTGGCTGGCGCGGGTTCGAATTTCATAGCAGGGAACGTGCCTGGGTTTTCAAAATTTTAGCTTCTGACTCATGGAATACTAGGAGGTCAGTATTTTTTGGTTGAAAAAATCTGATTTCTACTTTAATTCTAAGCAATTTTAGTGAGAACAGTTATAAAGTAGTTTATAAGAAGTTATCCATAAATTACGGAATACGAAGATAATATCAAGAAAAAAAGGAATTTTCAACGTAATAGTTAAATTTTCTACCAAAGTGATGAATCTTTGAAAAATATATAAACTCAAAGTGTAATAGGTCATAGTTACATACAAAAATAATTTCGTTTTTAACCAAAAATACCAATTTTGCACAATTTAGTTGAATTCTTAACCAAAAGAGATGTAGATGTAAATGAATATTTTTCATGGTTTGATAATTGATCGTAAGAATTAGTATCTTTTAACTCCGCCACCTTAAGTTATGTAATTTTTATCCACGCATTTTTTTTCGTCAATTTCTTTTGTCGTCATCTAGAAACAACTTTTTTGAATGAATTAAAAATAAAAACAAATTTTCATTGAAATAATTTAATCCACAACCAAAAGAGATTCGTCTGCAACCTGGTAGGTGCTTTTTTAACCGAAAAGTATGAAATTTTTACCATAAATGATGAATTTTAAAAAAGCGTTACTGAAGAAAAAAATATCATCTGAAACGTTACAATTAAAAAAAATTTGAAGCTTTCTGAAAAAAATTTTTGACCAAAAAGAATAATTTTTTTAACCAAAAATGACGAATTATCAACAATGCGCAAACATATCTGACCAAATCATTTAATTTTCAATCAAGGGAATTAATTTTATATAAAAAAGAAAAAATATTTAACAAAATACATATATTTCCAACCAAATAGTTAATTTTTTAACGAATTTAGTCAATTTGTCACAAAATTGTTAAATTTGGAGATTAAAAAATATTAATATGTAACCTTTAATTGGAATAGTATAATTTGCACACAGACAAATCATATTTTAATCTAGAGAAAGGAATTTCTTTACAAAAAAATTTTATTTTCTACCAAATAGTGCAATTTTTGCGACCAGCAGTTAAATTGTTGAACACATAGTTAAAATTTGACTTTACAAAATAACATTTATACGAAAACCAAGATGTCAACAAAGGACTTCAATTTTCAACCAAAGAGAAGAATTTCCAACTGAAATTTAAAAAAAAAGGAGATTTTCTATCACAGAAGAGTATCTTTAAAAAATTTTAATAAATTTTAAAACTAATAGTTCTATTTTGAACCCAGAGGATTTATTTTTTTATCATGAAAGTCGAATTTTTAACAAAATATATTTATTTCTAACCAAATAGCTAAATTTGTAACCAAATAATTTACTTTTAAACTAAAGAAGAGACATTTTTAGCTAAAAATGGAATACTTAAATTTTCAGACAAAAAAATTAAATTTTTATCTGAAAAACAAACGAATTTCTTAGAAAACCGTTGAATTTGGATTCTAAAAATATACATTAAATAAAAGTTCATTTTCAACGGTAATAAACTAATTTTTAACCATACAGCTGTAGTTTTACCTGAAAAAAATTTAGAAAAAAGAAGATATTTTTAAGCAATAATAGAAAAAAAGTTTATCAAGTTGTTGAATTTTTAAATAAAAAAAATGAATTTTTTAAGAGAACAGTTTAATTTTCAATAGGAAAGGGTTACTAAAAAGTATGTGTTAAATGAATACGAATTAATTTTATTTATAGATTAAAGAATAATAATTTTTAAGAGAGCAAATATCACATTATCTTACGGGGAAGGGGGGGGGCTGGGCAAAAATTACAAAAAAACATCTTAAGTAGTTTATTATTTCGTGAATTTGTGATAATAAGGCCTCTATTATCAAAAATTAAAAATAATTTTGATTCAACATTCAACGCAATTGGTACTACAGGCAGCAGTAGATTTTGCCAAAAATGTCAATAATTATTAATGACCAAACAACATTTTCTAAAATCTCAATATATTTTCACATTATTTTGACCCCAATAAAATTTATTTAATAAAATCATATTATTAATCGTTTAAAAGATTGCAGAGTTCCTTCTAACGCATTTGACTATTTCCTTTCGTTCAAAATTGCACAGGAAATATATTGCTAACGCATTAACTGAAAAGCCTAGAAACACGAACATGTATATTTTTGCATGCAGAGTTCTTTCGACTTTCTAGAGGAAATAGCCAGAGAAAAAAGAGACTTGGTGCTAAAAAGTACCGGTTTGCAGCGAGAAACCGCAGTTCTCGTACGTTCATTGCACCGCGGGGATGAGAGAATTTCGTCGAAAAGATTCGAAGAGGGAATGTTCTTGGAATTGGGAAACCACAGAAAAATGCGACGAGGCGCATTTTCCTAACTGTTGTTGCCTGCCTTCTGCTCTTTCGTTTCCTTTTTCTTTGCTTTTTGTCATTATTACGAAATACAAAGAGCCTGATTAAGACAGCCTCCGCGAAGATGAGTTTCTCTTTAAAAGTACCTGACTGGGCACAATAATTTTTTTGATTCCAAAGCGAAAATTTCCTAATGAACTAGAAAAAGAATAGAATATTAGATTCATTTAAGAGAATGCTGAAGTCTCTTAAAATGGACCATTGAAATCTCACTAGTTTTTAGAGAAATCTCACTGGTTGAAACAACCAGAAGTGTGCCACTGCCCGAGTCGAAATATAGACCTTACTTTGACACTCTTTACGCTAATATTTGTAGAGACTAAGGTTTTAAAGTAGAGGATTATCCAATTCGATTTTTACCCCTACTTTAGCGCTCCTATAGACGCAAACTTCCAAATCTTTCATTCCGGGCGTTAAAATACAGGCTTAGTTTTTGCTTCTAATTTAACGCTGCACATTCTACCTTCCTTTACAAAATAAAATTATTTGACGTAAAATTAACAAAAGTAGAGCAATATTTCAAGTTATTTTCCATAATAATTTGACAAAAATTTTTTATCAAGTTTTGAGAAAAAATATACATCATTTATTGAATGAATGAAGATACAAAAAATTTTTGGTTTTTTCATTCGTTGACAAATATAATGTTTTATGGAACTTAAAATGAAAATTTCTATTTTTTGTTAAATGAAGATGAAAATTGCTATTAAATATGTACAAAATTCCACAATATATTTAACTTAACTTTTGTAAATCTGTCGACAAATAATATTTTTTTGTGCACGTTTAAATTTATTTTTCTGATGAATTATTAGTCCATTTTATTATGTCCATTATTAGTCCACGAAGCTTGATTAGTCAAATTTAGTAATCATTAATATCAAAAATATATTCAACTATTATAAACCAGTAAAAGTTTATTTTAAAAGCGAATGAAATGCTGTAATAAAGAACAACATAAAAAGAAATAAATATCAAAGTATTTCGGGAGAAACTTGCACCTGTATAAAACCTGAATTCGTGCACTTTGTAATTTTTTTTAAAGTTCCCAATTTTAAAGCATATAATGTTTAAAGGATTTAGGATAATTAAAATTTAAAGGTTAACAATTTTTCTTGTTTTAAATTTACCTTTATACTACTTCATATGATACTTATTATTAATATATTTATCATCTTTAAAATTTCTATAATTTGAATTCAAAAATATGGATTCAAATGCGCTATTCAAAAACAATTTGATCTAAGGCCTTAAAACTAAAGTTTTTTCTGAAATTAATTTTTAGGTTAATTCTTGGAGGTTTTAAATCGAGAATTTCATAATTTTGTAGTTTTACAATTTTAAAGAATGAAATCATATTGCAGCAATCTAATTGTACACTTTTTATTTTAATTTTTAATGTTTTATCTTGAAAATTACCGATTGTTAGTAGAACATTTAAGTTAATAAATCATTTGAAATTGAAAAATATTGTGTTGGAAAATTTTAAGAGTAAATAATAGTTCTAAAGGAAGAATTTGTATTAAAAAAATAAAAATTGGGTTCAAAATAACAAAAAGAAAAAATTATTTCATCATTTTAATTTAACTAATTTTTCAACTAAAATTCAATTGGTTGCATTTGGAAAAGTTTAATTAGCAATTTAAAAATTATTAGCATTTAAGTGATTTAAATTTACGACAAATAATTGAAATTTTGAAGGATTTTATTGTAAAAAAGTTTAAATATTAAAATTTTTGGTGAATATAAATATTGTCAGTTTAAAATGAAGTTCGCATTTGTTTCAGTTTTAAGGTTCTGGAGCAGAATTTGGAGCAGAATTTCAACAAAAATTGCTACATTTTTAACAGAATAGTTTGTTTTTTTAACAAAAATGATGATATTTTTACCCGGAAAAGAATTTTTATTTTAATTGAAAAACAGTCGAATTCGGAGTTTCACCAGAAAACGTTAATTCGCAACAAAACTATTATATTTTATATTTCAGCCAAAAAATATTTTAATTATAAATAAAAAAGTCCAGTTCAACAA